>CAJVPY010003472.1:0-14059 GCA_910591965.1 Dentiscutata erythropus
TTCTGGTTCAAAAGAACCCGATTCGGGTTCTTGAACCAATTTCTGGTTCAAAAGAACCCGATTCGGGTTACTTGAACTAATTTCTGGTCCAAAGGACCCGATTCGGGTCTCCTTGAGCCAATTTCTGGTTCAAAAGAACCCGATTCGGGTCTTCTTGAACCAATTTCTGGTTCAAATACCCGATTCGGGTCTCCTTGAACCAATTTCTGGTTCAAAAGAACCCGATTCTGGATGCAATTAGTCGGAGTTTTAAAACTCCGGTCAGGCCCCGAAAATTTGTGGGAACTCAAATTCCAAAGTCAAATTTTCCTGACACTTAGTCGGAGTTTTAAATCTCCAATCGGGTCCTGGGACCGTGTTTGTGCGAAGTGCGCCAGGGTGGGTAGGCGGGGAAAGTAAGATTTTTTAAGATTTTCGAATCATTCGGCCTAAGATGTAAACATGTGACATCATCGAATTTACATCATATATGTGATGTCACGGGATTTAAAACGTGACATTCACGTGTTATCCCGATATTCGTCACGCGAAATTTTTTGAAATTTCCTTATCCGATATTCGAATTTTGTGACATTTTTAATAGTAAAATTCGAAAAAATCACAGGTAACGCAGGAAAGCTTGTATTACGTACATACGTACGTACATCATTTGACTACCGATACGCCTTTAATATTTTTCCTTGTTTTTCCGAAAAAATATAATACTCTTTTCAAGTGTTTTTATGAAATTACTATTATAAATTTTTATTGATTATTTCGTAAATTTCGAATAAAATGTTTAACAAAGAGTTATTAAGTGATGTAAGTAATGATAATATCTTACGTCTACTTTATCAAGAATCTATTGATTTAGAAGATTCAGATGAAATAAATGAAATTGGTTACTATTATCAAAACGGAATTACGATTGAAAAAAATGAACAATTCATTATTTAAAATCTTCAGAAATGGGTAATTTTAAAGGAACTTTTCAAGTAGGTTATTGTTATGAAAATGGAATTGGAGTTAAAAAAGATGAAAATATGGCATTCGAATATTATGAAAAGTCTGCAAAGATAGGTAATGCTAAAGGATCATTTCAAGTTGGTTATTGTTATGAAAATGGTATTGGAATTGAAAAAGATGAACAAAAAGCATTTATTAATTATCAAAAATCTGCAGAGATGGGTGATTTTGAAGGAACTTTTAATATTGGACATTATTATCAAAATGGAATTGGCGTTGAAAAAGATGAGAATAGGGCATTTATATATTTTCAAAAATCTGAAATGTTTTGGCAATTTATAATCTTGGACATTGTTATGAAAATAGTATTGGAGTTATAAAGAATGAACATGAAGCGTTCATTCATTATCAAAAATCAGCCGAGATGGGTAATTCTAAAGGAACTTTTCAAGTAGGTTATTACTATGAAAATGGTATTGGAGTTGAAAAAGATGATTTTAAGGCATTTATTTATTATCAAAAGTCTGCAGAGATGGGAGTTTCTGATGGAATATGTAAAGTTGGACATTTTTATCAAAATGGAATTGGAGTTGAAAAGGATGAAAGTAAGGCCTTTGTTCATTATCTTAAATCTGCAGAGATGAACAATGCTTCGGCACTTTATAACCTTGGATATTGTTATGAAATGGTATTGGAATTAAAATAAATAAACAAGCTGCGTTCATTTGTTATCAAAAATCGGTCAAAATGGATGATATTAAAGGAACGCTCCAGGTCGGTTATTGTTATGCAAATGGAATTGGTATTAAAAAGGATGAAACTAGTGCATTCGTTTATCAAAAATCAGCAGAAATGGGTGATTCTAAAGGGACATTTCAAGTTGGTTACTGTTATGAAAATGGAATTGGAGTTAAAAAAGATAAACGTAAGGCATATATTCATTATCAAAAATCAGTAGAAATGGGAAATTCGGAAGGAATGTACACTATTGGACGTTTCCATCAATATGGAATTGAAGTTATGAAAAATGAATATAAGGCCTTTATTTATTATCAAAGGTCAGCAGAGATGGGAAATTCTAAAGGAGCATTTCAAGTCGGTCATTGTTATGCGAACGGAATTGGAGTTGGAAAAGATGAATTTAAAGCATTCATTAATTATAAAAAAGCAGCAGAGATGGGTTACAATAATGGAGCAATTCAAGTCGCTAATAATTATGAAAACGGAATTGGTGTTGAAAAAGATGAATATAAAGCATTTATTTATTACCAAAAATCTGCAGATATGGGGGATACTAGCGGAACATATAATGTTGGACGTTGTTATCAAAAGGGAATTGGAGTTGAAAAAGATGAAAATAAAGCATTCATTTATTATAAAAAATCGGCAGAATAGTTCGCTGATGCAGCATTTCAAGTCGGCTATTGTTATGCGAATGGAATTGGAGTTAGAAAGGATGAAAAAGCAGCATTCCAATATTATAAATTATCTGATAGTAAAGGTGATTCTCGAGGGGCATTTCAAGTTGGTTATTGTTATGCAAATGGAATTGGAGTTAATAAGGATATACGTATGGCATTCCTTAATTATCAAAAATTAGCAATTAAAGGTGATCCTAAAGGATTATTTCAAATTGGATATTTTTATGCGAATGGAATTGTAGTTACAAAGGATGAGCATAAGGCATTCGCTCATTACCTAAGATCAGCAGATATGGGTGATTCTGAAGGAAATTTTAGTGTCGGAAATTGTTATCTAAATGGAATTGGAGTTGAAAAGGATGAATGCAAAGCATTCCTTTATTATCAAAAATCTGCAGAGATGGGTAATTCTAAAGGGCTATTTCAAATTGGTTATTGTTTTGCAAATGGAATTGGAATTGAAAAGGACGAACATAAAGCATTCATTTATTATCAAAAATCTGCAGAGATGATGAATGTTAACGGAATTTATAATGTTGGACATTGTTATCAGAATGGAATTGGTGTTGAAAAAGATGAACAAAAGGCTTTCATATATTATCAAAAATCTGCAGAAATGGGGAATTCTAATGGAATTCTTAATTCCGGATATTATTATCAACATGGAATTGGTGTTAATAAAGATGAATTTAAGGCATTTAATTGTTATAAAATATCTGCTGTTATGGGAAATGCAATTGCAATTTATAATCTAGGATATTGTTATCAAAATAGTATTGGAGTTGAAAAGAACGAAACTGAAGCGATTATTCAATATCAAAAATCAGCAAGAATGGGAAATACTGATGCAATGAATAAACTTGGATTTTGTTATGAAAATGGAATAGGAACTGGAAAATGTCAATATTTAGCATATACTTGTTATCAAAGATGGGAAATTCTGAAGGAATATATATTGTTATCAAAATGGAATTGGGGTCGGAAAAGATGATAATATGGCATTTTTATATTACCAAAAATCTGCAGATATGAATAATGCTGGCGGAATATGTGCACTTGGTTTCTGTTATGAAAACGGAATTGGAATTGAAAAGGATAAACATCAGGCGTTTGATTGTTATCAAAGATGTGCTGATATGAATCATGCTTTTGGAATGAATAACGTCGGTTATTGCTACCAAAATGGAATTGGAGTTGAAATGAATGAACATAAAGCGTTTATTTATTATCAAAAATCAGCGGATATGGGTAACGCACATGCAATGAATAATGTTGGTTATTGTTATAATAAAGGAATTGGAATCGATAGAGATGAACTTAAAGCATTCATCTATTATAAAAAATCTGCAGATATTGGCTATGCTGGTGGAATATATAATGTCGGTCATTGTTATGATGAAGGAATTGGAGTTGAAAAGGACGAAAATAAGGCATTCGTTTATTACAAAAAATCTGCTGATATGGGTTACGCTCCAGGAATGGATAATCTTGGTCATTGTTATAGGAAAGGAATTGGAGTTAAAAAAGATGAGAATATGGCATTTATTTACTATCTAAGATCAGCAAATATGGGACATGCTCTTGGAATGAACAATGTTGGTTATTGCTATGACAAAGGAATTGGAATTGAAAAGGATGAACGTAAGGCGTTTATGTTTTATCAAAAATCTGCAAATCTGGAGCATCCTAAAGGGACATTTAACCTTGGTTACTTTTATCAATATGGGGTTGTAGTTGAAAAAGACGAATCTAAGGCATTTAATTGTTATAAAAAATCTGCTGATATGGGTAATGCACTTGCAATGCTTCAAGTTGGTTATTGTTATGAAAATGGAATTGGAATAGAAAAAGATGAGTATATGGCATTTATTTATTATCGAAAATCTGCTGATAAGGATGAAGCTCATGCAATGTTTCAAGTTGGCCTTTGTTATTCAAATGGAATTGGAGTTGAAAAAGATGAATTTATGGCATTTACTTATTATCAAAAATCAGCAGATAAGGGTAATTCTAAAGGAATAATACAAATAGGTTACCGTTATGAAAATGGAATTGGGGTTGAAAAGGATAAATCCAATGCATTTAATTATTATAAGCAATCAGCAGAAATGGGGGATACAGAAGGAATATGTAATATGGGACATTGTTATAAAAATGGAATTGGCGTTGAGAAGGATAAACAAAAGGCATTCTTTTATTATCAGAAATCAGCAGAGATGGGTCTTTTATTATCGGAAATCAGCAGAGATGGGTAATTCAGAAGGAATATGTAATGTTGGACATTGCTATCAAAATGGATTTGGGGTTGAAAAAGATGAACATAGAGCATTTCTTTGTTTTCAGGCATCTGCTAAAATGGGAAATGCGTTTGCAGTTCATGATCTTGGATATTGTTATGCAAATGGAGTTGGAGTTGAAAGAGATGAACAAACAGCGCTTACATGTTATCAAAAGGCTGTTAAGATGATCTGATGCAGCAAATTAATGATGATTTTCTGCAAAGAAATTGACTAATTCCATTTGCCAATTTTTCAATAAAATGAAAATTTAAATCTACCAATGAATATAATACTGTAATATAAGAACCTTTTTTCGAATCTTATATTTTTTTTTTTATTAACCAATATCTGAAATTGAAAAAAAACATCAAAAACTTCTTTTCACAGTACGAAAAAAACTGGTAACAAAATATTATAAAGCGTGGTTATAGAACAAAGATATGAAGAATACAAATTTTTAAGCGCTAGGCCATATTTTTAACCTAATGTACAACAAATGGCTAGCAATGTATGATATTATATTTTCTCGTAACACTAAAAGTTTGAATCAAATACTTGCGTCGCAAAAGTAACGTTGTAAAGTAACATACTAAAAGTCATGTTAAATAAACCTTATCTTCGAGACAAGTCAAGAACTGTGGACTTTGCGTATTGAAAAAGAAAGTTCCAACAAAAATATAATAAGATTTATATTAACATCGATTATGATGTATAATGTAAATGAATATAAAAAATTAGATTACAAACTATAAAGAATGATTCCATAACAGTCACACGATTTGTCACATCAAAATTTTTATCATAAATTACACAAATCGATAAAATTACATTTTTAAAATTTCTAATAAAATCTTATTCAAAGTATACTATACTTTAACACGAAAATATTCCCGAGGTTTCAATGAATCAAACGACATAAAAAATATAAAAAATAAACTTCTTTTTGTAAAATACTATGTCTTCGAATATAGGCAATTATTTTGTATATCGTTGCAAGATTCTTTTCAAGCTAACAAATTTTTCGCATAAAAAGTGATTCACTAGGTGCATTAGAGCAAGAGCTTTCGACAAAATGCATCTTTGAAATGTGGGTACATTATAAGCATAGTGGAGAAAAATTAGAAAAAGCTATTTTATATAAGTAGATAACTTATTAATTAAGGTATAGTTCGTTTCTGTACTTAGTTCGGTCTTTTTAGTCTTTATAAAAAGTTTTTTAAAACATTTTTATCTTCTTTATTATGTTATAACACCAATCTCAAATTCATTTTGAAGTTCAATAATCTTAATCATTAATAACCTTCGTGAGTAATATAGTAGAACTTTTATATTCTTCAAAACGCTTTAGGATCTTTTTTTCAACAACTGCTAATTTGTGCATTGAATATTTTCTTAGACATGATATGTACTCTAAAGATAGATCGATGATATTAGTTGAATAATTTATAGTATAGAAACCAAATTGCATAACTCAAAATTTCTATTATGCTATATAGTTAGAAATGAAAGACGCATCTTTTTCAAGCTATCAAATATTTCTATTTCAAAGATTTAACTTCTAAATTAATATTGAATTATAGCACAAGATACTAGTGCCTGGTATGGATATTTGCCGATCTCTAATTCTGAATCTCAAGATTAAACGAAGTTAGTAAGTATACTTTATTGCTTAATATTTTTTATAAATGATGTTTATTAAAATTTAATATAAAATTCTTTTATTACAAAAGGGTGGAATAAAAATATATAAAGTCAAATTTTTCAATTATATATAAGTTAAACAATTATTCACTTGTAAATTCATCATCTTCAGATTGATCATTACTTTTTCATTTTCTCTTTTGAATTTTTTGTTGCTGTTTAAAATTTGCTACAGTATCTTTAACTAAATTTTTACTTGCTCTTCCCTTTGTATTTTTCTTTTTAGTTAAATAGACTTCTTGTGCAAGTAGATCTTGCATACATTCTATTCCGTGTTGATAACAAGTTTCTATATTGGAGTATCCTTTTGAAGTATTTTGTGTTGTATATTCAAAAAGTGAATGACTATTGGGGTCTGGATTTTGAAATGCAGTATATATTTGATTATTTAAAATCCACAATTGCTCACATTGATCTGGTGCAGGACGGTCATCAATATTTATTACAGTATCAATAAATTCGTCAAGAACTGATAATTGTTCGATTTCATCTTGACTTCCTTTTATTTGCCGATGTAAGTTTTTATCATCTTCAGACTTTCTTGTCATTACTTGTTTAACAAACTTGACACCATATGTTTCTAATACTTTATCATATGCCAGATAATGTCCTTTGCATGTAATATTAACAGATGGTACTTGATTTAATCTTTTTTGAAGTTGCAGATTTTTATGCAATCTTCCTAAAAAAATAGCAACTGATTCTGCATATCTGTACTTACCAGTAACTGGAAAAAGAGGTGCAAATGTGGCAAGACTTGCAATTTGCAAATCAAAATCTCCTCTTCGAATACTAATTTTATGCACTTTTCAATAACCAGCCCACTGGTAATAATTAAACCAAACTTTTAAAATATTGTTAGAACTATTTTCAATATCATTAATAGTCATTTTGGTATCTTTTAGATAACGATGAATTGCAATTTCAACTGATGCCCAGATTAATTCAAGAACTGTATAAGTTGCACGATAATCTGAACCTTTTTCTAGATTTTCCAAATATCGAACGCCAAGTAGTACTGCCATGTTAAAAATCCCATATCCAGAAAAAGCAATAATTAAAACCTGGCACATGTCTTTTGAAGTATGCCATTGTCCAAGGATAATATTAGCGGTGAGATTTTCATTTTCATAATTTTTAAGTCTTCGAAAAATGGCTTTGTCGCATGCAATATTAATCGTGGTAGCTTCCGTGTTTGCTACATCATTCAAAAACATATCATATGTTTTATATACATTTTTATTAGAATTTGGCGCTGGTCCAGGATCTAGAATTATTATTTTTGGCTTATCAAATTTGCATCCGATTTGAATATTTTCAATAACTTTTAGGTGAATATTGCTAATATCAAAATTATTTATTTTTTCTAAAAGTAATTCTTCAAAAATTCTATTATTATTTTTGTTTAGCTTTTCCGTAACCGTTAATAATCCAATTGTAACTTGATCTAATTGTTCAGAAAAGAAGACTGAAGTCGGTTGCAAGCATGGGAGAAGCTTAAACTAAAATACGATTCGAAGAGTGGCATAAGAAGTTTTTGTGCAACATTATAAATATTTCCATACATAAATGTCTTCTCTTTTATGTCAATATTATCAATTACTAACAGATTGTAAATATTATTTCCAACTTCAAGTTTGTTAGCAAGATTAGAAGATTCTATACGCCGTCTTTCCATATGAACTTCATGATCCCAAATGTAAGAAATAATATGTGTGGAATGAAGGATTTTGTAAAGTTTTAAAATCATATATGAACGTCTACAAAGTGAACCTAAAACATGAGTAAACCAAATTTTCTACTTACGAAAAGCAATTCCTATTATAATTGATACTAAGAAAGTTGTAATTTTGGTAACTATTGTTAAATCTAATAGAATCGATGGTGATCCATGAGATTTTCTTTGTCATTCTGTGATCTCATATTTTTTTTAAAAAAAAACTGTAATAAGGCTGCTAAAAAAAGACCACAAAGTCTGGGGAAATGCTGCAGCATATTGTTCAAGAGATTGTGGATTTTCTAAGGTTGGTAAATTGTTTTTAAGCACCATATAAGATTGCCACAAGGATTCTCCAAGAAGATTTCCAAATTGTGCACATTCTTTTTCTTCTAAAAACGTTGCTTTTGCTTTATTACTTAAATATATTTTTTCTAATATAAATGCTATTTGAGTCATTAATAAAGTTGGTATAACTTGGTCATCAAAAGGGCTATAAATCAAGTTTTTTGGCAAACCCAATTTTAATGTCTTAATTACTGGCAATAACGATTAGATAAGTTGCTGTTTTTGTAATTTATTATCTGATTTTGCTATTAATTTAATCCAGTTTCCAAATTTTTCTAGAATTGCAGATAAATCATCATGCTTACTATCGCAGCCAAAATTTGAAACCCCCTGATCTAATCTTTAATATAGATGGCCGCTGTTAGTTTCGAAACACTCTGAGCAAATGTATAAGGGTCGTATGTTATTTGTTGATTGAATGGAAATTAGAAGACAAGGTTGTAATGCATCGCATGTTCGTAATCTTAAGCACAGAACTCTAATATTGCGTCCACATACTGTCCACAAATGCTTAGAACATCCCTGACCACACATAAAGAAAATTTTATATTTATTGCAGAACATGCATTGTGCATGATAAAGAATACTTTGGTCTGTTCCTAATAGTTGAATATTTTTATAATGTAGTTGATTTTGATCAAAAAGAAAATATTGATAACAGATACCAATTTTATCTAGCTTTTCATTCCATTGCATAATAGTATCACGATCAACTTCCCAAGTGCCTTTAAGTTGGGCAAGAGGTCGGTTAGGACCTCCTTCATCAATCCTGTTACATTGTCGTATTTTTTTCGTTATTGTTATTATCTATAATGACACAAGGTGTGTATTTATTGTTTTTTGCTGATTGATCTAATAAAATTTCTTCAATCTCTTCGTCAAATTCAGATGATATATTTTCTTCAGTCGTATCATTAAGATCGTAATCTTCATTTTCATTATCACTATTCTTCTGTAAAATTTTATTCTTAACATCTTGATATGCATCAATGTCAAAATTAAGAATAGGAAGGTTTTCTATTTCAGTTGCAGGTTCATCAGAATCAGAATAGCTCTCATCATAATTAGTGTCTTCCATCTGATTAGTGGGTTTATTATTATGAATTATAATACTGGGTTAAGATTTTTTGTAAGCAAATATAAAAAATTTATTTGATTATAAAACTGTAATGCTGTAATTTCAATTTTAATTATAAATTTACAAAAATTTTGGATCGAAGAAGTTTTGTTTATACATTTTTTAATTATTACAATTATGAATGTTTATTACTAGTAAAAAATTATATTATATGCAGTTTTCAATTGCTTAATCACCCAATTACTCTATTACTAAATCGCTTAGTTACCCCATCACTTAATTACTAAATTTCTCAGTTACCCCATCGCTTAATCACTCAATTACCAAATCGCTCAATCACTCAATTACCAAATCGTTCAATCACTCAATTACCCAATTGCCCAATCGCTCAATTACTCAATAACCCAAACACTCAATTACCCAGTTACCCAAACGCTCAATTAGTAAATTACCCAAACACTCAATCACTCGATCATTCAATCACTTAATCGTATTTCTCATATCACTTAATCATTCAATGGTCTGGTCCGATTATTATCATATAGGCCTAATAAAAAAAACAAATAGTCTGTAGCGTCAATAAATTTATATAATGCAATTAGCAAAATAACAAAAGAAACAAAGTTGATACTAGTATACGGATAAATTTGAATTGTAGTATTCGGCTATGCCACAAGTAAGTGTCAAGATTCGGGAGTAGAAAGTGTTGATTGTAACTTCACCTATTTATTACGCTCAATCACTCGGTTACCCAAACGCTCAATCACCCGGTTACCCAATCGCTCAATCACTCAATTACTCGATCATTCAATCAATTAATCGTATTTCTCATATCATTTAATCATTCAATGGTCTGGTCCGATTATTATCATATAGGCCTAATAAAAAAAAACAAATAGTCTGTAGCGTCAATAAATTTATATAATGCAATTAGCAAAATAACAAAAGAAACTAAGTTGATACTAGTATACGGATAAATTTGAATTGTAGTATTCGGCTGTGCCACAAGTAAGTGTCAAGATTCGGGAGTAGAAAGAGTTGATTGTAACTTAACCTATTTATTACGCTCAATCACTCGGTTACCCAAACACTCAATCACTCGGTTACCCAAACGCTCAATCACTCGGTTACCCAATCGCTCAATCACTCAATTATCCAATTGTTCAGTCACAATCGTTATTTCTCATATCGCTTAATTATTCAATGATCTGGTCATATAAGCCTAACTGCTAATAAAAAAAATAAATAGTCTGTAGCGTCAAAATAAATTTATGTAATGCAATTAACAAAATAACAAGAGATAAGAAACAAAGTTGATACTAGCATACGGATAGAAAAGTGTTGATTGTAACTTCACTTATTCATTTATTCTTTTCCTTTAAATTATTAATTGATCCAGGTTAACAATTTTCGACAGAACGCAAAACTTTGACGTGTTAAAGTGTTACATGATCCCGAAATCGTTTATCAAATTGCCTTTTGGTTATGACTCTGACCTTGATTCACCTATATTTACGGGTTTCAAAAGGTTTGTTTAGTAATATGTCTGTTTTGGTAAATCAAAGTAGTTTTAATTGGCGACGTTAGTGCTTATTTCGCAAATCAAGGTTTAAATTATACTGGATTACAAAAGCCAATTTATACCCAACTTCGCAAGCGAGATTCTTTATTTTTGGTGTTACAAGTGGTGCACAAAAACGTTTAGTAGGCAGTTCTTATATGGCTTTGCGAGATTTTAACTTGATCTTTACATAAAAGTATATTCGTTCTTGTAAAAGACAAACGTAAAGTAAGTGATTTCGTCAATTTTATATGAAAAAAAAATTTTATCATATGATGTAGATCATTCTAAATTCTATATTAAAATCACTTCCCGTGATAATCACGTGACAAATCGTGTGACTGATAATTCTGATAAAATATGATATACTATATAATCTCGAAATTATGCCAAAGAACAATTTCAGATAATGATCAAAATTAAGCTTAATTCAGACCATACAGTGATTCAAAATAATCGCCAATATAAATTTAATATTGATTCTACCCAAGCTGGCCTGAGTCAAACGAAACCAAATTTACTTTGTTAGAATTTTTAAAAATTTTTAAGTATGATTTAAATGATTATTTTTACATATGCCTAAAAGTTTCTTTATTGAAGATATAACAGTTCGAGCGGTTCATTTTATTTTGAACTAGTATTTTAATATGTATCATATTTTATTACCGGGATATTCGTTATATAAGTTTTAAGTTTTTCTGATTCCAAAAGCTGTATTTGATAAGATTAAACAATAAACAAATTAAATAATTTAATAGAATATCGTAATTATAGAGTACTAGCAATCATAGTTCTAAATAGCAGCATCGATTTGAATTTAATTAAAAGCAATAGATAGTAAGACTATAGGTTGGAACTAGTTACTATAATTCGACTTTAAATTCGGGTTAATCGTTTTAATAGTAAATCGTTTCTATGATATTCCAATTCAGTTAATTGTACGTATATCAGAGCTGACAGACCTAATTATACGAAACTTCAGTTATATCAATTTGATTTAAAGACAAAATTGTTTATAAAAATATATAGAAATTGGCTCAAAGCATATTATGCGAAACGTGCCAAAAATTTTTATAAAAAAAATCTTACAAAAAATATAAATTAATAAAGTGCAACACTGAAATAAGTTTGATTTTTTTAAACCAATAAAAATAATACAATAAAAAATAAATAAATAAAAAATTGAATAAAAAATAAAACGATAAAAAATAAAATAAAACAAAAAATTGAATATTATTTATTAAGATCTAAGTAATAAAGTATTTAACTTCAAATCAATATACCAGGAACGGAGTACAAAGTACGTAGAGTACGTAGAGTATGTATGGTTTACGGGCATTTAAAATTCTGTGTCTCTTTTGTGTCTGATTGGTTAATCTATTCATGTGGCTTCATATTGTATTTCTATATTTGTACATACTCTATGGGGCTTGGTCTACTGTATCGCATGTTTGTAATCAGAGAATATTCTAGACTATTATTCAGTTCTGTGTCTGTAAGATAAGATAGTTTAGTCATGGCAAAAAAATGTCGAGATCACAAGATCAATGATCTTTTCGGCCACTTTGACATAGCTTGATAAATTATAGTTCATTATTAGAAATTATAAATAAATTACCGGACAATCAAGATACACAATTGTAAAATTACGTACATGCTCCGAGTGGTCGGAAGTGATCGTTTGGTCTTGTGATCTCAACATTTTTTTGCCATAACTAACCTATTTGGGTCAGTATGTTCTGCGTCATTTCATCATCATTCACCATGTAGAACAAATCCAGTACATAACAAGTTATTTTTTCGGTAGAAATCTTTTGTGGAATAAAACAATATCTCATATGAATCTTTTTTATGTTATTAAAAAGAAAAGTAAGTATATAATAAAACAGACTAAAAACCAAAAAAAAAAAACCTTTTGTCTTGACTAGTATGTTCTGCTGCTTGTGTGCGATACAAATTATCTCATAAAAAATTTTGTTAAACAAACTTGCGCCCCAGGTTATTTTAAGTTGGCTTAATTATATCAATTTCTTCAGTCGTATCAATATAAAGAATTTTAAAATTATGTCACCCAATATTAAAGTTGGATTTTGTAAATTGTTTGTACATTAAACATTGATTATATTTATTTCGATCTATTAGGCCACGCAAAGTTAATTTTTCGTTTTGCATAACCCGCCAACCCAATTTTTCAAAAAAAGTTTTTTTTTTTTTAAGTACCAATTGCTCTAATTATTTCATTTTTGCTATTTAATTTTTTTCCATAAATTTATCCGGTATCACCCGATAATGGGCTTAATTTTCTGGAATAACCTGGCGAACTGTTAAAAAAAAACAACAGAATTTCCAAATTTTCTGATTCCATGTTATGCAAAACGAAAAATTAACTTGCGTGGCCTTAACTAAGAGCATAAATCTACTAATTTATAGTAAAAAAAATTTTTTTTGAAAAAGAAAAAAAAAAAAAATCTGACCCACCGACTAGAATTTTGGACCATCATGTTATGCAAAATGAAAAATTAACTTTGTATGGCCTTAAACTACGTTTGTTTTTCATTTGAAGAATAAAATTTCTAATATTCGATCAAAGGTTTTATGCACCAGGAAGTTGTTTTGTTCCATTTTTAAAATTAATAAGAAAGATTTATTTAAAATTAAACATTCAAAGACTTTTTTTTTTTTAATATTAAATAATATGGCATACATAATACATTTGTAGTATAAGGCCGACGATCATCTGAACCATATTTTTCTGAAAAACTTTTTGACTAAAAAACAGTAACGTACTGCAAGAAAAAAGTAAGACGTAGGAAAAGGGCGTGAGAAGAACCGCACTTGTCGTTTAGAGGTAGTTCTCATATGCTACCTGCCGACAAGCTCAGAGTTTATCACTTACAGCAGCATGGCACTTGTCGTTTAGAGATAGTTCTCATACGCTATCTGCCAACAAGCCCAGAGTTTATCACTCACCGAAAAAACTTAGTACTGTGCAAACTTGTAGAACACCTG
>CAJVPY010003473.1:0-14054 GCA_910591965.1 Dentiscutata erythropus
CACTCAAAAGGTGCATGTGTAGCTATATGTACCCTTACTGTAATTGAAAAACATAACTATCTAATAAAACGTTCCCCAGCCAAAGAGGTCACCTTAATACTGAAAAAAAATATATATATTATTATTTTATTTATAATATTATAATTACAATATTTTAATTTATAAGATTACAATATTAGATTAAAACAAAAAAAGAATTATTTTAATAATATAGTTTTTATTTGCTAATTATTTATATATGAAGATGTAATTATTTGTAATTATATAAATAATATATATATGTGATATTTTTTATAGTTTAAAAAAAATCAAAAAAATCAAAAAATGTCTAATAGAATCAAAAATTATTTTCAAAAGAAAAACTATAACAAATTTAATATCAAGAGAACAATTAGACAGTGAACAAGCTAGATTAAAAGAATTTATTTATCTTATACATAAGCAAATTATTAAAATTAATAACAAAATAAAATCATGATATAAAGTCAAAATTGACTTCAATAGAAAATAATTAAAAGTGAAATTAAAAACAAAATTAATTTTTATTAAAGCAATAGAACATTAAACACAATAACTTAGTATAATTTTTTAGTATAATTTTTGCATATAATGTTTGTTTTTTCATTTTTTACAATGATTTTGTAAAACAATTTTATTACAACAGTAATAAATACTTAATAATTTTATTTATTATTTTTGCTAAATAAAGTAACTAAAGTGTATATTTGTCAAATAAATATGGGTCTTTGCCTTGAAAATGACATTATGGTTCATGGTACTGTAAGGTTATTTTCAAGGTAAAGACTCTATATAGTAAGGGAAGTGTCATTTATCATTTGATTTTTTTAGCAAGAGAGTACCAAAATATCATACTAATAGACTACATGTATATATGTTTATGTAATCATAATTATTTGAGAGATGATAATTTTACTATTCACAAAAAATTATCTAATAAATAACACTTTCCTAATCATTAAATAATTCTTAATACCTAAAAAATATTATCAAATTATTATTAACCTTAACTTGATTTGCTTACATCTCTGCTAAAGCTTGTTTTCTTTATTATTATTATTATATTTTATAAAAATTTTATTATAATAATTAAAATCATTTAGTTTTAAAAATATGCTGAATAATTGGACAGCATTCTACAAAAAATATAAAAAATATATAATTTTATATTGTGTTACAGTATTAAAGTTATACATAGAGATTAGGCCTGGATAAGGATTACCTAGGTAACCTATATAAGCACTCTTATCCAGATAGAAACTTTGTTACCTGGTTAACTCAGATAAGAAATTAAAATTAGAAATAAATAAAACAAACCAGTTTATCAAATTAAATGCAATTCACGATGATTCAAATATTTTTAAGTCGTGAAATAATCTGATTTATTTGCATTATACTATATTGTTACATTAGCCAGTTCAAACCTTTTACACAGTGTTGGCACTGGACATATGTCCAACTATTTTTTATGTTATTGGACTGGACTGGATATTGGACATAATACTTGGACATAGGTCCAGTCCAATATGTCCAATAATTTTAAAAAATATAAAAAAATTTTTTTGATAAATAATGAAAAGTTTTCCTTGAGCACTAACTATAACTTTAACGAACTTTTTATAAATTTTATCTTTATCACCTGATCATGACTTTCTCAGTGTGATACTGTGAAGATTTTTGATTGGCTATTTGTCATATGATTTATATATTACACAATGTCCAATGTCCAATACTTTTTGGTCCAATGGATTGAACTGAACTGGACATGGACTAGACATTGGACATGTCCAATGTCCAACCCAACACTGCTTTTACATATTTCATTGCTGCGACTTTTTATAATTGGATCTAAATTAAGAACTCTGAATTACTATTTGATTTTCATAATTAATAATAAGGAATACAAATTTTTTAATATCTTAACCAAGCTATCTCAGTTAGCCAGGTTAATCAGATTATTCAAATTAACCAGGTTGTTATCCCGTTAAGAATTTGTTATACAGGTTAATTATACGGGCCTAATCTCTAGTTGTATGTATATAAAGTTAACTTTAAAATTTAATATATCAGTATATATTTTAATATAATTTTCTGGAGTTCCTAGAACTAGAGTTAATACCTCTATCCAGATTTATATATCCAGATATATACTATGTCATGTGATATAATATGACATAATGTTTTTATATCCAGATTTATACTATGATAAAACTGGATTAATCTGGATATAAAAAATATATCTGGATTGAGGTATTAACTCTACCTAGAACTACAGTTTCGTGTTTTCTATATTTAAAATTTTAACAAGGAAGTTCTGTTTTAAATGTAATTTTCCCACTTAAAATTTCCTAAAGAAGTATCCAACACTATATATATCTGAGCTTTTGTTAAGTTTGTAAATTTCAATATCTTGTAAATATTGAGGATCAATATATGGTGTTATATTTAACTATATCTGAATTATAGTTCTTGTATTGAAAAGATACTTTAATATCTCCTTTGCAAGCAAATATTTTTTCAGAATTCTAAATCATTAAAAATATTTATATTGTTATCTAATAAAAATAATTTAAATAAAACATACCAAGTTCATATGAACTATTTTATTTTCATGAAAGTACTTTATAGCACTTGTAAGCTGTTTTGCAAGGCGTAACTTAAAGTTTTGGATTAAATATTGACAAAGAGTTCTATCAAGTGCATATTCATGAATAAATATAACCTCGTTTATGCTTTGTTAGCAACAATTAGAAATTTTCATATAATTCCATTTTTTGATATTGTTTTAGCTAAAAAAAACATTAAAAATATTAACAATAATTAATATAATTTTAATAATAATTTAAATAATTAAAGCACAAGAGCTTATATCGCTGACAAAATTTTCCAATGTATATTTTTTAGAAAAGGTGATTTTATTTATAGTTATAGTTTTATTATATTTTATTGAGAAAACTTTACAATGATTATTAGAAAATAATTAGGCACACATTTTTGACCATTTCAAATGAATTGTAAGAAAAAAACTGTTCTAAAAATGTATCATTTTTAAATTGTTGAATCATATTTTAATATTATTGATAGAATGATAAAAATTAAATTTAAAAAGTGCGATTAGTTAAGAACGTTAAGTCATACAAATTTAATAAATTGGTATAACCCGGTTGAGTCAAATTCTATAAAATTATTTGGTATATTTTTTTTTTTTATGTTTTTATATATAAAACTTTTGAAAATAAAATTAAAAGCCATTATTTTTAAAATTTTAATTAAAAAATTAACTTTCTATTATAGCCTTATATGCATGATTACTATAAAATTCAGACAGTTTGAAGCATCAGTTCGTGACTTATACCTGGGTATATAGATATTATACATACTATATGTATTACTCAGGTAGATAGTAGTTGATCGCTAATGATCGATGGATAATCAACTTATTAATATTTATACTGACCCCATATCCATACTATTATACATAGCACTCCTTTTCCCAAATTGTTAAACCATATACAGTGCTTTTAGTTACCATATCAGTCCTGATATTGGTGATGTGTAGTATAAGAGACAACACATGCCGCAACATCATATATATAATTCCCTTAATAGCCTAGTTTTGAATTCTCTACTGTATTCCTTTTAACTGTCTCTATACAGTTATCTTTTGTTGTTATATTCAGTTTCTGTTTTGTATCAGAACAGATATTCTTATTATTAATAAACCCGTACGTGTCTTTATACATGTTAAATTCATAAGCCCGTGTTTACTTGTGACTCATGACTCTCGGTTGTTATTTTAATCATGTGTGATTCATGATTCTTCTAGTAATTCCAGCCCTATGTATCTTCATATACGTTTGAGCTGTTGCCTCTTTCGATAAAGCCTACTAAACCACTGCCTAAGTTGTTGTAACAACACATCTTTCACCTAGCCAAATCACTAATTCATTAGTCTGTGATAGACTAAACCATAGTTCCCGGAATCGTTTCAAGAGGTCAATTTCAAGTATAAAATTTTGGTGGTGACTGTGAGATATGGTCTCCATCGTTGAAGTCTTAATTATAGAAGTATTGTATGATCTTCTACCCTGAATTTGTCCATAAGAATAACCAACACAACATGATCACCAGTATACCTTATATCCTGGTACCAGAGTACAAGTCCGTCAACAACTTCACCAGACTTTTCTGGATTTTTCTTGTATACTTTGTTACCCAATAGTAACAAATACTTCTATCCAATATATAAAATTTTGGACTTTGGTTTGCCATTGAATACCCCGTACGTACATATACTGATTGTACTCTCCACCTATTCCAGAGGTTAGAACAAGCGAAAGATTAACTAGAAGTATATTTCCACACTCTAACTTATTTGTGCCAATATAACGAAGACTCTAACTTTGGGACTTTAGCAGCTCAATTACAACAAGTGTATAAAGGACTAACAGGTTTAACTTAAACCCTTTTCTAGTATTATATCAGCAAGTAATAAGTGCTCCAGGATCTACCACGTCCAAATCCGAAGACGATTTAGATCTTGATATATTATTTAAAACCCCACCTATTTCACCAAGAATTCAACCTATGGCCAACGCTCAAACTGTCTTAGACTATCTTCAGACCAATCAACGAGAAAGTGTTTTGTTGAAGATAGAACCATTCCTGAAAGATGGTACCCAAGATCCACAGGCATGAATTGAGAGTTTTGAGAAAGCTGCCATGGCTAATAAATGGAGTACCTGTCAAAAATAAGAAATATTACCTGCATTTTTACTAAGTAATGTAGATGATTGGCAGCAGATCTATTTTGCCACTAATTCATCTGCAGCTAACCCGGCTGACCCTGATGGTGATTGGATAGCTATCTCAGATGCTTTCAAAGCTAGATTTTGTACCCAGCAATGGACCAACAAGTGGGTTGCAGAGTTGGATAACCTGAAACAATTGCTAGATGAGTCCATTGAGACTTATTATAGCAAGTTTAGGTGTCTAATTAAGAGGCTAGAGCCTGGTATGAACTTACAGGACCCCCAGAAATTATTTTATTTCAAGAAGGGTTTGCATATGGACCTTTTCCTTATTATTCTTATGCATAATCTAGCTGATATGGATGAAATATTAGACCTGGCATGTACCTACGAGCAAGGTACAGATTTCGCTACTAATGCTAGCCCCATTGTTACCGGTGTTACCAGGAACTATGATAGGGAGATAGAACAACTGATTTAACAAATGCAGCAAATGAGCCTCAACTATGCTACTATAGCTTCGGCCCTAGTAGCACAAGTAGATAATAAGACCCCAAACCAACTATGCCCTGACATGAGTCATCAAGAGTTGCCCATATCACCTGTCATAGATATGGAAAACTCAGACATTATGCTTATGAGTGTTTATCGGAGCAAGTCCCTAATGTAGAGCAACGTTACCAACTCTCAAAAAGACCTAATGCCAATAATAGTGAGAATAAAAACATAAATTTTGTTGGAACTAACTATGATAATGAAATCGAGAAAGAAGTCTATATTAATAGACCACAATCATATTTTACTAATAGAAGAGGTCAAAAGGAAAAATTAAAGCAGTCAGAATCTCGAAAAGAGCACGTTTTAAGAATTAAAGTTCCTAAGGTACAACTGCCAGTGGTCGAGGAGGAAGAAGATTCAGAAGACCCAATGAACTTGGAAGACCAGGTTCAACCAACAATTCTGGTAAAACGGGTAGTTAAGCATCGACTACCGTCAGTCATTGATAAACTCCAACTGTATGATATTTTCAAGAACCTATTTAAGCTCCAGCTCAGGTCACATATAGCCAAATGTTGCAGTATGCCAACCAAAAATGAAATTTGGCTAAGGCTTTAAGAATGAGAAAAGATCCTAGTACTGAAGCCAACTATTTAGAAGCTACTAGCCCCCACAAAACAATAGCTATGTATTGCCACGTACGGATCAAAGAAGCCCCAGTAGTAGCCATCTTGGACTCCGGGGCTGCTGTAAGTATTATCACTTACAATTTGATGAAGAAACTTTGTCTAGCCATTGACAAGCCGTCTAAAATGGTAGTTGTAATTGCAAATAGCAACTGTACCAAAGCCTTAGGGATAATTAGCCGTGTTTTTAAATCTGCCTTCAAGATTTAATAATCCTTATAAACTTACAAGTTATAGAATCCCAGGAAGAAACATTGCTGCTAAAGACCGATTGGTTCAGCAAGTTCGTACCAAGTTAGACTTTGGCAGTAATACTTTGCATATTAGGTACCTAGATAAACAAGCTACCATCAACGCCACCCATGTTAGTAATGGAAACCTACCCCAAGACTATGAAGATTTCACTGATGAAGAAAATTGGATTGATGAGATGGAAGAAGATGATGATGAAGATTAGGAAGCCTTCTATACAGACAGCAGTTCCTCAGATGAGGATAGACTTTTCTACAACTCCTGGAGCGATAAGAACCCAGCAGTATATCTGGCTGAGTCATCAAAAAGCCCCCAGGACAACCATGACATCCTTTTTGATATAAATAAGGATTTGACCCAGAACAACAAGAGCAAGCCATAGATCTTTTGCATGAAAACATGCATAACTTTGCTAAGAAAATCAGCAAGAGTGGTCAGACAGTAGGGCTGGGCCAGACTAGCCTTGTGTTTCATGAAATAGACACAGAAAATGCCCGCCCCATTAAACAACATCCTTATGGTATGCCCTTAGACGACCAGGACTTTTTGAAGGAAGAAATCCTTGCCATGCAAGACCAAGGAATAGTAAGCCTATTAAAAGCCCCTAGGCTAGCCCGGTGGTATTAGTCCCCAAGAAGAATGGGTCTAAACAGATTTGTGTTGACTACCGCAAGCTTAATACGGTAACTGAGAAAACTGTTTACCCACTTTCTAACGTCAATGAAGTATTAACCATGTTCGAGGGAGCCCAATGGTTCACTAACTTGGACTTTGCTAGTGGGTACTGGCAAATTGCCATGAAACCAGAAAATATTAAGAAAACAGCATTTATCACAAAATTTAGCACTTATACTTTCAATATGATGCTGTTTGGACTCTGTAATGTGCCCTCAATCTTCCAACGGCTAATGAACCATATTTTTGAGCCCTTCATTAACCACTTCTTGGTGGTTTACTTGGATGATGTGATTATATATTTCAAAACCTTTGAAGAACATTTGGACCACCTGCGACAGGTCCTTGCTAGAATAGAAGAAGCAGAATTACAATTAAATTCAAAGAAGTGCTACTTCTTATATAACAAAATCCATTACTTAGATCATATTATAAGTAATAAATGAATCCTTCCCAATAGGAATAAAATCAAGCAAATCAGAGATTTCCCCACTCCAGTTACCCAGAAACAAGTCAGATCTTTCGTAGGGTTGGCCTCCTATTATCGGAAATTTATTGAATGATTTTCAAGTATAGCCAAGCCACTAAATTTGCTTCTAAAGAAAGATGAGCCTTATTGTTGGACTAAACCTCAAAATGAGGCCTTCAATGTCTTTAAGGACCGATTAACTACTACCCTGGTACTACAGTACCCAAATTACAATAGGCCATTCCACCTTTATACAGATGTCTCAACCTTGGTATTAGCTCAACTAGATGGTGACAACAGAGAGTTTGTTGTCGCATATGCTAGCAGGAGTCTGAACAAAAATGAACAAAATTACTCTATTCCAGAATTAGAGTATCTAGCGGTCATTTGGGCCGTAAAGCACTTCTACCAATACCTAGGATCAAAGCACTTCTATCTTATTATAGATCATTCCGCCTTACAGTGGTTAAGAACTTCAGAATTGAAAGGAAAACATGCCCGGTGGATTATGAGGCTACAACCTTATAATTTTACTATTATCTACCGTCCAGGCCAAACACATACTAATGCAGATGCCCTTTCTTGGATTCCCAGAGAAGACGAAAAAATAGTGTATATGATGGACTGGTATAAATAAATAGAACTGGATGAAGAAGTTTTACAAGAAGTTATCAGAACTTTAAGCCCCAATCCACCACCAGCCATGTTGTATGGGATATACCCCTACTAGCAAATTGAATTTACCTCTAATGGAATTAGGTTCGAGGGACAAATGTATACCTGGTATTGTATTAAGCACATTAGTGCTCAATTAAGGCAGAAGAATAACAATAAGTACTGGCTATGGGACTAGGGAGGTTCTACGGCCCAGTGCTGGTGTGGTGACAAACTCTATTCCCCTTCAGATGATTGCATTAAGAGCAAATGTGATCTACAGATATGGACGACCCTTAAAAGTTGTCCACTAGATAAAATCATTAAATGCTACTAGTCCACACCAAACTATGAAGAAGAAACCGCCCATATATGGAATGTACTATCTGAAATGGGAACCGTAATACCAATCTACACTCCATATGTGGAATTAAGTGATAATAGAATTTTAGAAAATTATCCAGCTAGGCTTCCACCCATACTAAACCATCTACCCCAAGCCCCTAATAGGCTACAACCGCAACCTTATGAGGGGCTGTTGCGGAACCAACCCTGGTGGATGCACCAACTGAATACCCCAACTAACCGCCAGCTGAATGAACATAACAACTTGAAGGACACATACTTGTGTAATTTGGTTTGGTGGAAGGTACTAAATCTGATGGTGTGCCTTTAGTTTTGTTCTAAGAAAGCTTTCTATCCACAAATGACACTAAACTTTGCAAGTCAGTTACTGCAACCGTACAGAGAATACCTAAGAACTACATTTACACTAAACTAAACTAATCTACTTTTCTTACCTAATTAAACTAAACCAAATAGCTTTAAAATTAACTATCTAATTTTTTTTTTATTTTCTTATTTTATTTTTTTTTTTATTATCATTTTTTTTTATTATGGGTTCGACGAAATATAACCAAATAAAAGCCTTCTTGGAAATGGCCAACTATCCTCAGAATTTTACGGCAAGACAAAAACAATGACTGGAAGCCCAAAGTAAATTTTATGTGGTGTATAATCACCTATTATACAAAAGAGATCGCTGAAAACAAACAAGGAACCAGCTTTTAAGAGTAATACAGCTGCTGGAGATAGACCCAATCTTGTACCTAATGCATGACCATTCTTTAGAAGCTCATCTAGAGATCGAAAAGGTGTTCGAAAAAGTCAAGAACCAATATTATTGGCCCCAGATGTACAAACATATTAGAAAGTACATTTAGGCATGTAACGCATGCCAAAATGCGGCAAGAATCGAATTCGAGGTCCTCTGCAGCCAATTGTAGTTGAATCTCTCTTCCACAAGGTAGGGATTGATTTCATTAGGCCCCTAGACCTAACAACCAGTGGAAATAAATATATCATCGTAGCTGTAGATTATATGACAAAGTGGCCAGAAGCCAAAGCCACACCGGATACAACTGCTTATCAAACCGCCAACTTTATCTATCAGAAGATAATTAGTCGACATGGATGCCCGTCTGAAATAGTCTCAGATAGAGGCCTCCATTTCAATAATGATATGATTTGATATCTTACACAACAAATGGGAATTAAGCATTTGTTGTCAACACTGTATCATCTCCAAACCAATGGTCTGGTAGAAAGGTACAACTGTACCTTATGTTAAGCCCTGGCTAAATTAATAAACCAAGACCAAGAATGGGATACTTTAATCCTATCTGTTATATTTGCCTATAGGACTGCCAAACAATCTACTATCAGGTTTATACTGTTTTACCTCACATATGGACATGAAGCCAAATATCCTGACATTAATTCAAATCGGGAAGGTAGTGGGAATCTAGCAGATTGACTAACCACAATTATAGATGATTTACCTGTTAAGCGATCTATGGCCGTGAAAAATATAAATCGCTCTCAAAGACAACAGAAGCTTCATTGGGTCCAGAAATTAAAAAAAGTGATGAGGGTTTTCAATAAGGGCGATAAAGTGTTGTTATATGATGCTGCGAAAGCTAATAGCCATTCAGGAAAATTTCTACTATGATGGTTGGGCCCTTTTATAGTTGAACAAAAAGTTGCGCAAGATGTCTATAAACTGAAAACAATGGAAGGATGTCCCTTAGATACCCCTCATAACGCCTTATTATTAAAACGGTATTATGAGAAACAATAAAGAAACTACGAGTAAATGTATTATGATTGACCTATTAGGCTATAATGGGTGTTCATTGATGATGTCAATGAAACGATTATGGTTGGTAAATGTTACCACCGCCAACCATTTAAGGAAGTTACAGAAAGGAAAGCAATAAGTGGTCTGAATTCAGAATCTTCGTGAACTCCTACTACTCATTCGCAGGAGCTCATGATTAAAGGGGAGAGTAAATGTTACCTGAAAGTTGCCTTCTGATATCCCTATAATCATTGTACGTGTTACCACAGGATATTCAGAGATACTGCGAATTTACCCCTGTTATTACTACAGTAATGCTGCACGTGCCAACAACTTAAAGAAGAACTTGATTGGCATGGCATGTAATTGCCGCAGCAATGATCTTCTTGAACTCCTCAAACCATTGATCGCTAATGATCAATAGATAATCAACTTATTAATATTCGTACTGACCCCGTATCTGTACTATTATACACAGCACCCTTTTTCCCAAATTGTTAAACCATATACAACACTTTTAGTTACTATATCGGTCCCGATATTGGTGATGTGTAGCGTAAGGGACAACACATGCCGCGACATCAATAGTAGTCCCTAAAAGAGTCTATATGCTATTACGTTGATGATTCTAACCCAAAACTGGCCTCATTGCCGCTATTATTTAGACAAAAAGCTCTATTCCGCTCGTGCCATCCATGTGGATAAGCAAGAAATGAACAAGCTTAAGGGCTTTTCACAAAATTATTATCAAGATCGTGATGGATCAAGCCCGGGGTGAGGCCCATTAAAGACAAAGACCTGAAGCGTGCGTGTGTAATAGTGAAGGGATTGGTGTTGATAAGAATGGTGGATAAGTCATTAATAGATCAATAGATAATAATAGAGTTATAGTCGTCTATTGTAAATAATTATATGGCCGCATTTGTTATATAAAGAATGCGAATAAGCCTAGTTAGCTTCTTTAGTCTTCAACATCTCTTTAATAATTATATATCTTCATATATATAATTCCCTTAATAGCCTAGTTTCAAATTCTCCACTGTATTCCTTTTAACTGTCTCCATACAGTTATCTTTTGTTGTTATATTCAGTTTCTGTTTCGTATTGGAACAGATATTCTTATTATTAATAAACCCGTATGTGTCTTCATACATGTTAAATTCATAAGCCTGTGTTCACGTGTGACTCGTGACTCTCGGTTGTTATTTCAATCACATGTGATTCGTGATTCTTCCAGTAATTCCAGCCCTACGTATCTTCATATACATTTGAGCTGTTGCCTCTTTCAATAAAGCCTAATAAACCTCTGCCTAAGTCGTTGTAACAACGCATCTTTCACCTAGCCAAATCACTAATTCATTAGTCTGTGATAGACTAAACCATAGTTCCCGGAATCGTTTCAAGAGGTTGATTTCAAGTGTAACAACATATTGTCTCAATACGGCATACCCCCATATAGAGGTACTCCGGGTACTAAATTGAGTAATGAAAATACCCGGGTACACGTGTCCGGATTTTACGGTACGTATGTACGAGTTTTGTATCACCATTTTAGTTCTTATTTTGGGTATCTACGACTAATTTGTACTAGTTTGACCGATAGCTTTTGATCAATATCAACCTCATGTTTTACACGGGTAATAAAACGGGTTATACTATATGAGTGCCGCCAAAGAATATTAACTTTTAATAAAAATATCTTAAAAACAGGCAAATTAATGTCTACTGTTCTTAATATTATTTGAATCGTCCCATTAAGATGATTCAAATGATATTAAAATTATAGATATTAAATTGCCTGATTTTAAGATATTTTATTAAAAGTAAATACAACTTGTAGGTTTTCCCTTGGCTGCACTTATATATCATATACTTTATTTTTATATGCTTCGCACGAAACGCAAGGACCCTGAGTGAACGCATTTTGTACAAATTTTATGTGAAAGATGGATTTTGCAAAATATAACAAGTTTACGCAATTACATATATCGTAATCGTAGGACTCACGGAGCTCACAAAAAAAAAAAAAAATTGAATCAAACTAAATTGATAAGAATGATAATAGATTCTGTACCAAATGTTTTCCAATAACTCAATTCTAATACAAACCAACTCAACTTATCAACATACTATGTATCACCGGCATGGCAAGTAAGTTTGTAATAGAATTATTTATAATAATTCATGATATAATTCGTGATAATCCCAATGAAACTAACCTTAATCACATGCTATGTGTTACTGGGTAGTTAGCAGATTTGTGACGATAACATAATTTGTCATGAAAGGGCGCCAGCGGCGCCCCATAAACACTTGTACATTCTTTTATTTAGGATTATAGTTTTGTTATATTTGACTGAGAAAATTTTAAAGCTACCATTAGATGATATTGAATTGTAAATTTTAACCGATTCTAATGAATCATAAGAAAACTTAGCAATTATTTAATCATATTTAAGCTCGTACTATTGACTGAGGATAGATATTAAACTTCATAAATTGTCGTAATACGTATAGTTTTTGTACTGCATTAATTTTAAAAAGTATTACATGAATGAACTGTGTTAGCGTTAATAATATATCCTAAATATTAGATGTAGCGCGAAGATTAAAAATGAAATTGTTTTCTGTGCACTAAAAAAAAAAGTTTCCTTGCGAAAATTTGTTATAATTATAGCTTACTCTACCTAATCCTAAAATCACTGCAAAAATTGTTTAACGAAATTGTTTAGATTGTAACACCAAGATTATTTTTGATCTGGTGAGTTAATTTTCCAACGGATTAGCAAATGACCAATACAGTATTACTTTCAATTTCCTTATTTGGAAGTTTATCTAAAACGAAGTAATTAAATCCTGACTAGATTAGGTTGAGGTTGAAGTCTGCTTATCTGAAATTTTCTTTAATACTCCAAATAAGTTTAGACTCTCGCTTTATAAATTTTATGTATTCTTCTCTTATTCGTTAGTCTTCCAAGAAATGGAAAATAAAAATGGGCGCGTAATTTTGTATTGAATTGAGGGCAGCACGATTTTTTTAACTTATAATCTTCAGAAAGCCTTTTCTTCTTTAGTTCTTTTTAAAAAATGAAAAGTTACTGATTCGGGATAAATATCGACAACATTCTATGATTTTGGATGCGAATTAACAGTTACAAACTATAAACATGATTGCTGGATTGATTTTAATAATATCGATCATTAGCGTTGTGACCTACCATATGTGGTTGTGTATGTAACGTGACTAGTGAAGCCTGACGAAACCATGTGACGCTAATTGGCACGTGGTACAATATATAAAAATCATCAACATCTACGTACAGTATTTTGATTTTTTATAAGTAATAGCACGTGATAATTAGCATCACATAGGCATCACTAAACGTGACCGACATAAAAATTTCACCCCAAAAAGAAATATTTACTCCTGCCATTTTACATATAATATCGATATATTATATGATCATGATCAAGAAGATATGGCGAAAAAAAGAAAAAAAAATTGCGAACCGTTTAAGATAACTTATGAATTGTTGTAAAAAAAGCATCTTTTAGATGCTTATATAGCTGACCCGAATATGTTCAGACTTCTGTTTTTTTGACTTTCTTAGTGTCACGGCCACAAGCGGTTCTACGGCAAAATTGGTCTGGAGCTCGTGCAACGGGGTCTACGACGTCATACGGCAAGATTCGGGTTTGATAGTTTAATGCGTGTAACCGATCAATCAAGGATCGATCAAAGCGCATAAGAAAAATGTAGATGAAGTAAATGATAAGTATCGTATGATTGATTATGATGCAATTAATTTAGAGTCGAATTTTAGTATATAAGGAATCCTTTTGTTGATAAAAGGACGTAACAGACTCATAATATAATTAAGTTATGGATGGTTACGACTCTTATGTGCGTG
>CAJVPY010003474.1:0-14052 GCA_910591965.1 Dentiscutata erythropus
GCACTCAAAAGGTGCACGTGTGGCTATATGTACCCTTACTGTAATTGAAAAACATAACTATCTAATAAAACGTTCCCTGGCCAAAGAGGTCACCTTAATACCGGAAAAATATATATATATATATAAATACATATCTTTTTACTCTCATAAAACCAATTTCAAAAATTTCATATAAATAAATCTCCTTAGATATTTTAACTAAAATCTTACTTGTACTTTTTGCAACTTCACTCTGAGACAAAAATACTTCCTTCTCTTGTGTTAACTCTACAACTTCATCATTAAGTAAACTTTTTACTTTTTTTAGTAATAAACTTTGCTTAAAACTTCTCTTTAAATGGTTTCAAAAATTATTATATTTACTCATTTTGCTAAAAACTTCAACAAAACTTTCTACAAACTTTAAATCTAAAACCAATATATATTGTATAACTCAAAATTCTTCAACAAATCAATACAAACCTAAATTAAACAACTAATTAGAAATCTTATCCTTTTTAAATTGTAGAAAAATGATTTTCATAACTTAGCTATTGTAATATAGTAGTTATAGCATATAGCACTGCAAGGCTATGTATTTAATTACTACCAGTAGCATGTTAGACCTGGTGCACCAAGGAAGTATTACTGACTATAACTAAATATTTAACTTTATCTAACAATATTATTTATTTTTATTGTTCTTTTTAATATTATTACAATTATTTTTACATTAACCTTTTAAGTACCTGAAATCTCTGATTCACTATTTCTTTTTTTTTAAACTTCTTTTTTTTAATTCTTTTCTTTTTACTTTTCTAAACTTTTTTTTAATCTTAATTATAATTTCAACTTATATACTTAAAACTTCTTTTAAAAATACTATACTTATTTATATTACAAAAAAATTTACATTTTATGTATCCTATTGAATTTCTATAAAACTTTATACTTATCCAAAACTCATCTAGATTTGTATAAGATTTTTAAATCTAGGTAAGTCTTGGCCACTCTAGTAAGTTTAGGTTGCAGATAATTAGTTTGAGCTTTAGTATAAGCTTTTAGTCTGAGCTTTTATTCTTGTATATAATTTATATTTATTTGTTAATATTTTTTATATAGCTAATATATAACTACTTATATAAATTAATCAATAAAGATCAAATTATAAAATCGTGTTGGTTATATAACAACTCTTTCTGATGATTATCTGGTCCACCACTTCTGAAAATTTTTTCTGCTAGAAGAAGATAACGTACACTATAGTCGGCCAAGAAGTCTTAACGTGAGACATAGGAAAAGGGTCTGTAAAGCAGCAGCTGTTATTTAGAGATAGTTCTTATATGCTATCTGCTGACAGTCTTTAGAGTTTATCACTTACTGCAGGCATGGTACTTGTCGTTTAGAGGTAGTTCTTATACACTTCCTGCTAACAAGCTTAGAGTTTATCACTCACCAAAAAGACTGAGTACTATGCAGGGCTTGGGTAGAAGGTCTTACTCCTGTAAAAGAAATATCTACGCTTTTTTGGTGCTTACAAGTGTTCTTTTTCTCTCTCTCACTTTTTGCCTCTTTTACCATAACTTTCAAAAAAAAAGTGGGCATTTTAGCTCACCCCTACAAAAGATTGCATTGTTTACACTTATCGAATTCGGATAGACTCAGTAGATTGCAACCATGTGTTTGTTTTGATAATCAATATGGTGCTACAGTATGAGGAAGAGATCGTTGCTCTTGTTTAGAAGATACCTAAGTTGAGTCGGTGCCCGAAATGAGTTGAATTAATTAAGTCGAAGGCTTTACAATTGAGATATACTTTTAGTTGCAATTAGTATATAATTTTTACTTTTATACCTGGCATGAGTTATAATAGTGTGTCAAGGCTACCTTTCTTTTTTTCACTTTTTTCATCTTTGTTTATTTATGTTAGATTATTTTAAAATTTGGTTTCTTGTTTATATATTTTTTTTTATTGCCATAAGGTGTTTTTTTTCTAAAATGTTTAGGTCTTTTGTAAACATGACTTTATTTTTTTTACTTTTATATATAAATAAAAGTTTTAATTATGTTGTCAGGCTTAGGTGGAAGAAGTTTGAAAGAAGGGGAGATAGTCTTGATAGGCCAGTAGAATCTATCTAGTGATATTATATTTCTTTCATTTACAGGAAAAGATATTTTGGAGGTAAATCTTGCTTATAGCAGGTTGCGCATAGGTGTCAAGAGATAACCAGGTGAGCTAGTACTTGTAATTTAGGTATCAAAGGGTTAGCCTTTTGTAAAAGTCATATAAATTTATATTGTATAATATAAAAAGTTATGATAGCCTAATAAAGTATATGGCAAGACTACCAAAATGGTAAAAAAAAAAAATTAATCAATAATATATAAACAAAGCCTCACCTTAATACCAAAAAAAAATAAATAAATAAAATTGATAGCTGTTGAATTGAGAATTTGGGGCCTGAGGTAGATCACGAGAACTCAAGAAAGTTAAACTTTACAAGATAGGTTGTATATAGATGCTATATAGTAACCAGGTGAATTATACTTAATTAATAAGGTAGTTAGTTCTACAGATAGAAACAAGTATTATATATATATTCTATTTATAATAATAAAGTAGTAGCAAGACTATCTTTTTTTAAAAAAAAAAAAAAAAACTTCTAATTCTTACTGTTTAGAAAATTTTTCAGAATTTGCTACAAATTTGCAAATAGCAGTTTTGCATTAAAAAATATAATCATTCTCTTTTAACTTGTTTGTAACTAGCTAAAGGTAACTTTATTTATTTATTTATTTATTTTTTAAGCAGTCTTGTCTTTATTTGTTTAAACACTTTCTAGACTAATAACATGTACATAATCTCTTTGAAGTTTAATGTTCTAATCTAATAAAAACTTACCAAGCCAAAGCCCAATGCGACCTGCTAAAACAATAGTTAGTCTCTCTTAGAATCCTTAACTTACTAAGGATTTTGTACTGACTTGGGTACACCCCTTGATCACTAACAGGTTGTTGTTCACCATGTCAAGACTAAATTTTTTCTTTTCTAATTTTTTCCTCTTCTCAAAGGGCATAAGATAAAGGAAGTAAAAAACAAAAAGAATTTTTCCAAGAAAACGACCAAAAAAAAAAAAACAAAAGAAAAAGAAAATAAGAGATACAAATTGCAAAAAAAGAAAAAAACAGACAGGAAGAAATAAGTTCTAACAGAAATGTCAAGTTGTTGTAAAAATTATATAATACTCTTCTATTTAGCTCTACTCTAAATAAAGTCTGTATTATATTTAAATCCACTTTCAGAGTAGAGTTAGCCTTGCAAGAAATTCTTAGATAATCCTCAACTTCACATTGACGTCAATCATTATCCTATATGTAGACTTATGACTCTTGTTTATCTCCTAATTCATACCCTGCCAATAGCAGTTTACCTGATACTAAAATAGCACAACACATACTACCAGTTACTGTAATTAGGAGTGTTTCATTCCACACTGGGATCTGTAAATAATGCAGATATTTTGGAGGGAGTAAGCTGATTCTCCCACTTTTTGTTAGCAAAAATTTCCTAAAAAAATCTAAAACTCAGCGGAAATATGGTTAAGGGTATATGGCTACAAGGACTTTAAAATTTTCTAAAGAGTGTGTTAAAATCTCAAGTTGTTTGTTATTATTCTTGCGTTTTTCCACCTAAATGCTTTGTTGATGGATAAGAGCTTTTTGTCCCTCCACCAAGAATTTTTATCCAAGGGCACTACTTGCCAGTTATCTTGAATATTAATACTCTTGGCTTGCATGCCAAACAGCCTAAAGAGGAGTCCTGGGCAGAGAAAACCATTAACCTCTCGCCAAACCGCAAGTTAGACCACGATTCTCTAACAAAAAAATTGTTTTTCATAGCAGAAAATTTGGTCCAAGTGATTGACGGGAAGAGTTAAAAGATAACTTTATAAAAACTATTGTTATCTATAAATAAAATATGACTTCTAGTTTTTAATTTCTGATTTTGTCAAACATTCCAATAATCAAAATTAATCAATTGCTTTAATTTTAGTTCTTTGGCTTTACTCTAAAATAAACAAGTATATTTCGTTATACAAAACTATATTGAAAAGAAGGCTTATTTTCAAAAAGGTAAACAAAAATATTTTTTAAAAAAGTATTAATAGAAACTTGGTTTTTGAACTCTTTCTAACGATCACTTGAACTATATTTTCCGAAAAATTTTTACTGCAAAAAGAAACTTTACAAGCCGGCACTTGACATACTAGACAATAAGTCAGCACCTGTCATTTAGAAGTAGTTCTTATATACTACTTGCTGACAGACTTAGAGTCTATTACTCACTGCATAGTCTTAATACTTGTTGTTTAGAGGTAGTTCTCATACACTACTTGCCAACAAGCCCAGAGTTTATTACTTACCAAAAAAAGGTTAAGCAGGTATTGGGCAGTAGGTCTTAACTGTAGAAAAAAAAACTCACTCTCCTTTAAATTGGTTTGAAGCTCAAGTGATCTCTCTTTAACTCTCGTCATTTTTCCGTTGGTCTTCAAAAATTTTTTATAAAAAGTGGGGATTTGGCTTACCTTCTCCAAAAGATTAGCATTGTTTACTTACTAAATCTAGATAAACTGGTAGATAGCAATCACTGTTTGGAGACGAATACATTGTATAGGCCCTAGAACAAGTTCTGGTCAAAAAAGGAACCCCTGGTGGCAGCACCAAGTGGCTTGAGACACGAGTACTTGAGTGATGGCACCTTTATGGAAAAGTCACGTCCTTGTCGTCGTTGGCGCCGTATATAGAGAGTTGGATCCTAGTATTGTGGCAGTACTTGGTTTGAGATACAGACTAGGTTATTAAAAAGATTCAGAAATAGGTCAGAAGGAATTTTAAGGTTTAGACTTACAACAGAGATATACAGATGTTGCATCTGGTATATAATTTTTAAATTACCTGGCACAGGTTATAATAATGTATTTGAATCACTTAATTTTTTTTTTTTTTTGCTTGTTTCATATATTTTCATTTATATTAGATCGGTTTAGGTTCCTCTTTTCTTTTTTTCTATTTGTTTCATTTTCTCTTTTGTTTTTGTTTTCTTTTTTAGAACAATTTCTATTTTTTTCAGTTATAAGGAAGCTTTTAGAAAGTTTCTTTAAATGTATCTTCCTTTATAATGCTAGCATATATGTTAGTCTTATGTAGAAGTAGGAGGTAATATGTATAATTTGCTGAGATTTAAGTGGATTGAGTTTGGGAAGATATTACCAAAATTTAAAGTAGGATAACTTGAAAAAAGGGATTGGCTCTTAAAAGAAGTCTTTCTTTTGTAAATTGGCATATATGTTTGCATTACGCAAAAGTAGGAAAAAATATATTCTGCTCAAATATTGGTAGAATAAATCTAGAAGGAAGGTAAAATATAATTAGGTCGAACTTAGATAGCTGAGTATCAAGCTATAGCAGGTTTTTAAATACGGGTAGCACCGTATGTAAAGCTTGTTGGCAAACATCAATATGGTAACCATACTTGGGCACTTTATAGTATGTAAATTAGATAGTTAATTTTGTAAATTACAAAAATTCTAATAAAAATTAGTGCGAGGTTATCAAAAAAAAAATAAAAAATAAAAAATAAAAACTTGTTTTGTACCAACTGAGTGTCTATTAAAACCAAAATATTTTTTAATAAGAACTATAAATACATCTTGATAAAACATAATTTGCTCAAAAGAGGGCTTAATAAATAAATAATAGTGATATATAATTTTGTTATTTTGATGCCTAACTTTTTTATAAATTATAAGTTCTTTTTGAGTAGAAAAGATTTCTTGGAAAAGTTAATATTTATTAGTCATTGTCAAGTTCTTTAGATATCGCCATGTTATATAAAATTTTTTATTTTAATTATCAAAAATTTTTATTGGTTATCTATTTTTAGATATCATATTCAATTCAAGTGACATATTCAAATTGTAAAAACTACCTCAGGATTGCCAACAACACTAATAAAATTTTCACTATTACATGTTTATCAACTAATAATAATGCAAAATCAATGTAATATAACATGATCAGGAAGATTCAAAACAAATATTTGCTTTGTAAAAATTGTTTGTTTCTTAAACAATTATATAAAAAACCTTTTAATATTCTAATAAAAAGTTTTCTTTAAGCAATTTTACTATTAAAACTCCTCTAACTCTAACTTTAGCATAAACTCTAACTCTAATCTAAATGAATTTTAAAAAATTTTGCTATTATCATATAACTGTAAAATTTTGTTATTGTTCCTAAACATAGTGGGCTTTATTTAATTAAATGATCGATACAAACTGCTATACAATATGTTTTATATATTGGCATAATATCTTAGTTACAAAAATAGGTTGGTAACTATAGATAGTATTACAAGCTAGCTAGGGTAGCTGCAGCTAAGACAGTTTAGCCAGCCAATATAATATGATCAGCTAGCTAATATAGTTTAAAATCATATAACTTTAGATAATATAATTTAGGCCAGAATGATAATATTATCCAGAATTAAATAATAGAAAGCATAGATCCAAAAATTTCCAAAGAGAAAATAAACTAATATCAAAGACGAGCAAGGTTGAAAAAAATTATAGTAAATTTTTAATATCTTCTGAAGAAAAAATTTGGCTTTATCTTAGCTATTAGCTAGCCATTAAGCCAAATTTTTTATTGGCTAGCTTAGCTAGCTAATAAAAACCTTATAGCTTGTAACACTAGCTACAAATACAAATTAGTGAAACTCAATACCAAAAAAAATTGAAAGAATATCTTCAAATCTATAAACTATCAAAGTAATTTGGTAATCTACAAAGTAATTTAGAAGTTAAATAAGAGATAAGTTTAAATATTTAAATTTAATATATAGAAGCAATAAGTCAATTAAACTTAGCAATTTAAGTTGTTTTTTACATATTTTGTAAAAGCTTATTCTTTATAATTTTAACTAATATAGAAACCTGATTATAATATAGGTTAAGAATATAAAGTTGAGGTCATAAGGTTTATAAATTTCATGAAAAGAGTTAAAGCAAACTAGTAGTACTTTAACTATATACAGAAATAAATTAAAGTTTAGTTTAATTAAACTAGGAACCAGAAACCGGTATGTGTTCGGAGTATAAACTCTTTATAATTTGAAAACTAAAAAACTAGTATAAATTTTAATAATTAAAATTTAAAGTAGTATATATATATCAGGCTATGCAACATTAATTAATTGGTTTTTATAACCCAACAGCAAAAATTTCAAAAAAAATTTTTATATGTTTAATAACTGGATAGGTTTTAAAAAAAAAAATTGTAAAAAATTTATAAAATTTTATATGAAATTTAAAAAAAAAGCCAGCTAGCCGGGTCTATTTAAAAGTTTCATGTTATAAAAACTAAGTAATTAAATATAGTATATAAGATAAAGTCAAATTACTATAATAATAAATTAATTTAAAATTTTTTTTATTTATTATTTTTAATTATATATTATAAAACGCATCTATAATTTCTAAGGTTTATACAGTATATACTAGTAACTGAAAAACAGTATATCTAAAGTATTAATTTTAAACAATAAATAATTATATACTACAGTAAATTATATATTAAAAAAATTAATTTTATTACAATACATTTAATTTTTAATTTAATAACTTTGATTTTTTTTAATTTTTTTTATTCTAATTTTTAATTCATTTTACAATTTATTTTTTTTATTTGTTTAATTTTATTTTACTTTTTACTATCATTTTTAATTTTAATTTTTTTTTTATAATTACTATATAACAATACAGTATAACCATTACCAGATTACACATAAATATAATAAAAATACATCAATTTTTACTAATTATAGTAATTGTAAATTATTTGGGTTTTCTGAATATTTCTATTGTCTACCAAGTAGAAAGTATTATACGTACAACTGGAATAACCAACTTTAAATTAAAACAGATCTGGTATCTTGATAATAAATGAATACTCTGTGTTCATCCTTTCATCACGGTGAATTTATGAAACTTAGCTAAACTTTGGTCACTAAATCCGAGTATTTTGTTTTCCAAAGTAAATCTTAGTTACCAATTTACATATTAATAAATCGATACCAAACCTCGAAAAAATTTTTTTGGACCCCTGATCTAGACTGATAACATGTCTAAACCATCTTTCTCACCATTTTAAACATATAAATTATTATAATAACGTACCTTAGCCTAGAAAAAATTTCTTATTTTAGCAAAATCTATATAGCTTAGTGGTCAAATTTTTCGGATTTTGGGGTATTTCATAAATTTGCCACAATGTTAATCTCCAATTCCTTCATAACTCAATGCTCCATTATATATCAGATTTTTGACAATAGGTAAATGCCTTATTGCCTATCCTTTTCTACTCTAATTCTGTGCCGATAACAATTTAAGAACCCAAATAACCTACTTTAAAAAAAGCACATTAAAATTACTAAGCGAGAAATAATTTAAATTTAAGTAGCCTACCTTTAAACATATCTAGAATTTCTGCCTTATGTTCATCCTTTTCATCTGCAATTCCTTAATCATAACAATATCGATATCAGTTTTTTGATAACAGACGAATGAACAATTGCTCATCCTTTTTAACTCTAATTCCATACAGATAACATTCAAGAATCCAAATAACCTACCGTAAAAAAAAATAGATAAATGCATATCAAAATTACTAAGCGAGAAATAATCTAAATTAAGTAGCCTACCTTCAAATATATCTGGCATTTTTGCCTTATGTTCATCCTTTTCATCTCCAATTCCTTTATCATAACGATATTGATATCGGTTTTTTGATAACAGATGAATGAACAATTGCTCATCCTTTTTAACTCTAATGCCATGCGATAACATTCAAACCTACCTTAAAAAAAAAAAAAATAGATAAATGCACATCAAAATTACTAAGCGAGAAATAATCTAAATTAAGCAGCCTACCTTTAAACATATCTGGCATTTCTGCCTTATGTTCATCCTTTTCATCTCCAATTCCTTCATTATAATGATATTGATATCAGCTTTTTGATAACAGATGAATGAACAATTGCTCATCCTTTTCAACTCTAATTCTATGCGGATAACAATTCAAGAACCCGAATAACCTACTTTAAAAAAAAAATCAATAAATGCGGATCAAAATTACTATATAAGTGATAGAAATCCCGAATTTAAGTCTATCTTTAAAACATATCTGGCATTTCTGCTAGCCAGCCAACCAGTTGAACTAAGAGCTAAACATTCCTGAAATTTAGTAGAGTAAGGCTTGAATGGCTTTCATTTTGTCCTTCTCAGCTCTAGCCAGTTACCGATTAGATTTTCAAGGGCTGAATCTAGTAAATAAAAAATAATAAACTCTAAAGCCCGAAGTCTCATAGGCAGACTTTCATATGATTGGCTATTTAAATCAATTTAATTTTACATCATTTATACGGTTTAAAGTACTTTTTAAAAAAAATAAAGCCACGAAGAATAAACGAAAAAGAAGTAAATAGAAAGTTTTATTAGGGTTGTAGGACTCCACTACTAAAAATAATCCAAATCCTTTTTTGTTTTAGAGAAGTTAACATGGTGATAACCTAATTCTATCTATATTTAAGAAGTCGCTATTATGCTAACTTCTCTAAAACAAAAAGAGATTTGGATTATTTTTAATAGCAGAGTCCTACAATCCTAATAAAAGTTTCTATATACTTATTTTTCATTTATTCTTCGTAGGTTTATTTTTTTTAAAAAGTACTTTAAACTGTATAAATAATGTAAAATTAAATTGATTTAAACAGCCAATCATATGAAAGTCTACCTATGACCCGAAGTCACATTTCCCTTTGCAGTACTCAAATGATCTCAATCATAATCAAAGATATTTCTAGCAATCCAACCTGTCTGAGCAGCTTTCGTCAATTCTAAGCCGTTTATTAAATGTCAATATTTTTTTAGAGATTATGCCATCGAAAAAAATATATATATATAATTTTTAAATACATTATCTGTTATATACTAAAGTATCATAGATCATAAGATCTATAGACAAATAATTTGTTAGTAATTAGTATATATAGTACCCAATAAATTAAATCATTTAAATTCTAATACATACAATAAACAAAATAGACATAAAAAATGCTTACTCACTTTTTTGACAGTACGTAATTAAGATTGACGAAAGTTATACCGAAGTAAAGCTTTATCTCATGTGCACAAACGCGTAATTCTCATAATTTTGTAACACAAAAAAGCAAATATAGGTACGCGTGTCTTAGACGAAAAATGCCACAACTACGTTTTTGATAATCTTGATATAAATATATCAAAAATGTAGTTTTGGTTATCACTTAACATAGAAGTATGAGTCCTACGCTTCGCTCTGAACAATGAATAAATATAAACTACATGCAAAAATAAAAGCTCAGACTAATTTATCTACAACCTAAACCTACTAGAGTAGTCAAAGCTCATCTATGTTTGAATAGTTAATATATAATTAGTAGAGATACTGAACTGAATCTACAAAGTGGACCAGATATTAAATTTAAGTTTAGTGAGCCCAGCTGGGAGGCAAGAAAAGGAATCATAATGTAGTTGATTAGGTAAGTTGCATAGACAGTTATATGTGAAAATGTTACAAGTTCTAGTATAGAGACGAGTAAGAGATCGTTAACTAACTTGAATAGAAGTAGAATTGGATGATATTTGATATACTTTTTTCCAAGCAGAAAAGTTAATACAGCATGATTTCCATATTTGTTTGTAGATTTGATTAGAAATTTTGATAAGAATTTTAATAATTAGCTGTAAAACTATTGAATAAGATATGTCAAATAGCAATATACATTGGATGAGCAGAGAAGAAATAAGACCTTTAATAGTAGAATGAAAAGAGTATAAATAAAGAGTAGAAAATGAAGAGAAAAGGAAAGGTAAGATAAATAGTATGTATTAAGTAATTAAGTTCGTGAGAGGCAAGATCAAGATTGGTATTCAAAATAGTTTCTGAAATAGAGGAATTAATAATTTAGAATAAGAGGTTATAGTAAGAACAGAGATACCAATAAGAAGAAGAGTCAGAAAGATTGTATTGAAAACAGTTAGAGAATGGGAAAAGGTTAGGTGAAATAAAATGAAAATGAAAGTGTGTAGGTAGACTATTAAGTAATATTTTAATTTTAAAAGATTTAAGGTAACTAAGTTAAGGATTAGTAAAATTGTATGAACATTTATGATTATTGTTAAAGTAGAGCCATGTAGAATTCTAGTCAATTAGATTGGAGAAGTGTGACTATTTATCAGTACGTCTTTGGGAGAACTACATAGAAATAGTATTAGCATTGCAAATGTTTTTAATGAAGTGTCTAGAAGAGCTATCAATTGAGAAATTTTTTCATTAAAGAAAGAAAGAAGGGTTGTGTATATTAGAATAATTAAACAATAGAGTTGGGGAAGAAGTATGATTATTAGCAAGGTAATCAGCTAGATTATTGAAAGTGTCATCACTGTAGGCTTGAACTTTATAAAAAATTAAGTCAATATTATATGCTTTGATTAAGTTAATAAATATATGCCAGATTGGCCAAAAATTAAATTTAAAGTATTTAGATATAGAGTGAGGAGTTTAGAGGAGCTTATTGTACTTGGAAATTACAGATTGAGAGTCTGTATAAATATTAACAGAAGAATTGCATAGAAGAGTAGAAATAGCAGAGAGGATAGCAAAAAGCTCAGCTTTATATGATGAGAGCCAGTTAGAAATTTGAGCAGAGAAGTTATAAATAACAGAGTTATTGTGGACTTGGGCTCATCCAATACCCATAGTACATTCCTCAGTACCAAGGTTTTTGACAGAGCTATCTGTATAAAAAATAAACTCTTAATAAAGTTGATTAGCTAAAGCAATTTGGAGTAGATTGTTGGAAGCAATATTGTTATAAAAAAGGGATGAAGTAAGAGAGTCTACAATATTAATAAAAGGTAAAGAAGGAATCTCGAGTAGGTTTTTAAAAGTAGTAGAATGAATGAGATCAATATAGTTAGCATTAAGTTTAAGTTGATTATTAAATTTTCTATCAAGAAATTGGGTAGAAAAAATTGAAAAAACTTCAAGTATACAATGATTATAAATACAAAAGGAGTTTAAACTATAGCTTTGACAGGGCTTACAGGTAATAGGAGGAAGAGGATAACAAGTAGAAAGGGAAGAGTTAATATCATGTTGCCAGTGAGTAATAGAAATTAAGTTGGATTGACAAAAGACTTTGCGAACTTGACCAATAATAATATCATTATTATAGCAGGCAAGCACCTAGAGCTTGTGAGATTTATTAATTAAATTGGTTTAATAGACAAATGAGTTGAGTCCAGAAGGTTGAAAAGAGGGAATAATAGTATGAAAGAAGAAATGTAACAAGATAGTATTTTCTAAATAGAGGAACCAGGCAGGCTTTTCTTTTTGAGAATATGAAGTAATCTGGGAGAGAGATGAGACCAATCAAGTAGTGTGCTATTATTAGCAGAGTATAATTGTTTAAGAAAAAGAATATTTTTGTGGCAAAGTTGCTGTTTAAAAGCACAGTATTTGGAATGGTAAGAAAGGATATTTTCAAGTGAAGAACTATTATCAGATATGGTTTGTGGCCAAGATATATTAGGGCTAGAATGAATAAATATACTAAGAGAGTTAAAGAGTTGTATGATTTTAAATGTAGTAGTATGTCTATTGGGGCCATCTATTAGAGAATTAGGATGTTGAAGAATATTGGTAATAGACCAAAGATTATTTTGAAGTTGTTGAAGTCTAATATATGTAGTTAAGCTAAAAGTTGATGTATTGTTAATATGGTTAAGAAAATTACTAATATGATGTTGTAGTTGTATATTCCATAGACTATGGATATTGTAAAGATTGTAGTTAGATATAGTACTGTTAGGAATGGAACAGGAAAGATAAGATTTGTATTTAGCAATAGTTAAGTATTTTCCTTGAATAAAGTTGCAGGTGGAGGAAGGAATGACAATATTTTGAATATGATATTCAGTAGTAGAAATAATAACAGTATTAATTATATAAGTGATTTGTTTATCAGTAATAGTTTTAGTATTGGCAATATTAGCTAACTATAAAGCTTCATCTTGAATGAGTTGAATTTGTTTTGTGTGCTTATTATTGATAGTAAACCAGCAGCCCAAGAACTTGAATAGCTGATAAATTAAAATAGATGAGAGATGAGAATTGAGAAAGAAAACAGAAGCAGATGGATGTTTTGATATTAGAATAGATTTAGAAGGATTGACTTAAATATTGGCTATATTATAAAATAAGGTTGCAGTATCAATAATTTTGTCAAGTTCTTCTTTTGATTGAGTAATCCAAATAGTATTGTCTATATAGGCAAGAACCAATACAGAAGTGTGATAGTATTTGATAGATAGATAAGTAAAACTTGGTTGCCAAGATATAGAAAGTGTATAGCCAAAAAAGTGTAAAGTGATATATGAAAATAGAGGGCTATAGTAAATTCGCCAAAAGAGAGGAGTAATTGTTTTACCTTGGTTAATACCGTTTTTAACTAAATAAAAATCAGTAAGACCAAGGTTGGGAATAACATGGTTAGTTTGGTTAAAAAAAATGTTGAAGAGAATATTAATAAGCTATATAGGTATTTGAAGTCTATAAAGTGATTTTTGAAAAAGTTCAAAGTTAACAGAGTCATAAGCTTTACTCATATCTTGTAAGAGAAGCCAAAGTTGATTAGATTAATAGTTAGCATTTTCAATAGTATTGTTCAAAATATAAATAGAGATTGATGTAGAATTTCCAGAAAGAGCAACATAGTTAAAAGGAGAAAGAATGTTGTGTAAAGACAGAGTATTGTTAAGTAGTTTCGTTGCTTTTAATATGGAGCCGCAAAATTATATTCAGTATACTACTAATACACCGTTTAATTTTCTTAATAGGCCACAATACAAGAATCTTTTTGAAATTACATTAGAAATGCAAGAAGCAGTAGATCAAGAATTACATGTTTAT
>CAJVPY010003475.1:0-14051 GCA_910591965.1 Dentiscutata erythropus
ACAAATTCGATGAAAATTTTTTTATTTTAATTCTATTTTATCTATAGAATTAAAATAAAAAAATTTTCATCGAATTTAATTAGATAATCATTGAGAAAACGTCGATTGAGGTTTTAGTACCTACAAAAAAGAAGCTGCAGTAAATTTTTTTTAAAAATTTAAATGAATATTTCTTAGCGACTGCTTGATTAAATTCAATAAAAAAAAATTTATTTTAATTCTACGTGTTTGTAGAATTAAAATAAAAAAATTTCATCAAATTTGGTTAGATAGCTGTTGAGAAATCTTTGCTTAAAGTTAAAAAAAAATGTTTTTACTATAGTTTTTTTGCTTTTTTTCTAAGATTTTCAACTTTTTTAAAAACTTTAAACAAAGTTTTCTCCATGACTATCTAACCAAATTCAATAAAAATTTTTTTATTTTAACTATACATATTTGTGGAATTAAAATAAAAAAAAAGTTTTCTGGAATTAGTTAAACATTCATCGAGAAATATTTGTTTAAAGTTTATAAAATCCTTTAAATTTTAAAAGAATCTTCCTGGCTGACTATTTCGATGCATTCCGACCTGATTCTGACCAGGAATTTTGGGGATCCCCTGTATGAGTTTAGAATTTACAGGGGTGAAGAGTTTTTTGTGGAATGCTACCTAAGTCGATAAATTTTATTAATCACATATGTGTAAATTAATATAATTAGGTATAAAGCATTATGTGTAGTCTATAATCTCGACATCCATAACTATATAGATATTTTGAATTTAGAACTTGAAAGTTCATATCTTGACATTTCTAAATCTAAATATCAACAATAATTATTATCATGACATAATTTACTATCCTGATAATTATTAGAATATTTAATAGCTTATACGAAAATTTCAGTATAAGTGCAACATTAATTTTACCAGAAATTATGATAATAAATTTCTTTTGTGTAAGAATCATGAATTTGAATATTATAACGAATATGCAATTCACAGATTAATCATAATTAGATGAAATATAGTATTATGGCATCTGCTCTAAATTAATTAGATATTTATTAAGGTGTCATTTATAGAGTATCTTTTATTCCTATGTGGTTAAGGTCATACCATCTCTTCCTATCATTACTGAACTTGTATAGATTGAATGCAATATTAGTATCCATAACCAAGTGGATATTTCTAATTTCAGCAATCTTTTTTGTACATCAGTTGTGTGTAACCTGATGTACATCAATTTAAATGCCTATAAACCAATTTTTTTTGAAAAAAAAACTTCGAACGAAGATATCTCAACAACTACCTAAGCAAACTTGATATACTTTTTTTTATTTCAATTCTATATATCTCTGGAATTAAAACAAAAAAAAGTACATCAAATTTGCTTAGGTAGGCGTCGAGATATTTTCATTCAAAGTCTTGTAAAAACTCAAACCGCCTAGTAATTTTTTTTTTAAAAAAAATCTTTTAATGAAGATATCTCAAAACCTACCTAAGCAAATTTGATGTACTTTTTTTTGTTTTAATTCTAAACATTTATAGAATTGAAACAAAAAAGTACATAAATTTGCTTAGGTAGATGTCGAGATATCTTCATTTAAAGATTTTTTTTAAAAAAATTAACTTGGCAGTTTAAGTTTTTACAAGACTTTGAATAAAGATATCTCAACGCCTACCTAAGCAAATTTGATGTACATTTTTTTGTTTTAATTCCAGATATATATAGAATTGAAATAAAAAAAAAGTATGTCAAATTTGCTTAGGTAGGTGTTGAGATATCTTCATGCGAAGTTTTTTTTAAAAAAATTCTGTTTTATAGGCGTTTTGAGTTTTTACTAAACTCCAGATGAAGATATCTCGACAACTACCTAAGCAAATTTGATGTACATTTTTTTAGTTTAATTCTAAACATTTATAGAATTGAAACAAAAAAAAGTATATCAAATTTGCTTAGGTAGTTGTCGAGATATCTTCATTCAAAGATTTTTTTTAAACCAAAATTTACTAGGCGATTTGAGTTTTTACAAGACTTTGAATAAAAATATCTCGATGCCTACCTAAGCAAATTTGATGTACTTTTTTTTTTGTTTTAATTCCAGAGATATATAGAATTGAAATAAAAAAAAGTATATCAAATTCGATTAGGTAGGTGTTGAGATATCTTCATTCGAAGTTTTTTTTTTTTTAAAAAAAATTGGTTTATAGGCGTTTTGAGTTTTTATAAACTTCAGATGAAGATATCTTGACACCTACCTAAGAAAATTTGATATACTTTTTTTTATTTTGATTCTAAATATTTAATAAATTGAACCAAAAAAAGCACACCGAATTCGCTTAGTTAGGTGTCGAGATATCTTTGTTCAAAGTTTTTAAAATTTTAATTTAAATTGATGTACATTAGGTTACACAAAACTGATGTACAAAAAAGAGGTTTGGGTCAAAATCCCAATGAACAAAATCCCAATCCAACAAAATTGGCCAGGATTAGCTTATTGTTGGCAATTTTTTAGGAATTTTGACCCTGTCGGGATTCTTATTTTTGGGATTTTGACCCATACCCACAAAAAAGATTGCCGTTCTAATTTACACAATTAAATTTTTTCTCCAAGTAACATTGTTATAAGGAGGATCATCATTATTAGGAACAGAATCATCATTTGTAAAATTATTATTGAGAGAAGTGTCATTATCATCAGGAGAATCATCATTATAGGAAGAGATAATTATTATCAAAAGGAACATTATAATTGTTTGGGAAAAATCTTCATATTTAGAAGGAGTAACGTTATTATTGGGAGAGGTATAACCATTCAAGAAATATTATAATTATTGCTAGGAGAATCATTGTTTTCTGCAGAAGGATTATTATTTTCTGAGAAAGAATTATTTTCTAAAGAGGAATCATAATTGTTAGAAGGGTAATAATTATTTTCAGAAGAAAAATCAGTATTATCAGAGATAGAAGCATTGGAAGGGAAATCATCAATTTTTGAAAAATAATTGTATTAGGAGGAGAATCATTATCGCTAGGTGAAGAATCTGTGGCATCATGTTTATACTAACTAAATGTGTATTATCAGGAGAGTAAACCATGTTCATACAGTAGTGAGCTACGAAGAATATTCAAGAAAATAAACAAAGTATGTATCAGAAGAGTTATTTATAGATATAGCAGAATTAGAGAGTACAAATAATGAGAATATTAAGCACTAATAGTGGTTATTAGTTTCATGGTTTAATTCTTTCAAATCAAAGACAATAATGAATTTTTCATGAATAAATAAAAAGTTTGAAATTTGTTAATGCATCTATAATTCAATGATCCACATATCCCTATTATTTAAGATCCAATTTATAAATGACAACAATTTTAATAAATAAAACAAATGATATTAATTAACCCTTTTTATGCGCGTCATATATCAAAAGACAAATATTCGATTAAATTACATTCTTGTTTATTTATAATCAATTAAATATGCTAATTGTTGACAAAATCAACTTTAAAGAATTAAATTATTAATCTATCTATCTATCTATCTATACATAGTAACTATAAGCATATAGTTTTGGTATAATATTTGGAAAGTTTCAAACAGAAAATAGCGTTAAATATGCACAAAGGTATCGATATAATTTTTGTGTGCTTCAAGCAGGAGAAAATCCTGTAAAAAATACACAATCTGAATCTGTTGAACACCATAAGCACTGCAAGAATGGAGATCTTACAAATCGTCCGATTCCAAATATGCTTTTAAAATAGCTATATGTTTTTAAAGACATTGAAGGCTTAACAAAACAAAGAAACAATACCTAAACTTTAATTAACTCAAGATTATAATATGAACGAACAAATTTAAAACAAACCTTATGGACAAACTAATTTTGAAATTTTGGTATAGTTATAACTTAAGAATTGGTGTTAAAAACAGAAGGCATCAAAAATCTGCCGAAATTAGATAATTGAAGAGAATTAAAGTTGAGATCTGCCATTAGGGGCTTCAGAATTAACTTTTTCAAAAAATAAGTGAGAGCTTAAAAGACCCAGATTTCTTTTTTCGAATTCCAAATTATAAAATTAAAATGCCATAGCCAGTGATAAAATTAACCATTTCTGTATTTGATAAAATTCACCTGTAAGCGATTATATAAATAAGTACATACTTTAAAAAATAGAATTTGTATGTCGCTTCTTTGAAATAAATACATCCCTTATTTTATTTGAAATCGAACGTCAAATCATTAATTCTGAAACCCATTTGTTTGGAATTGAGAGCTAATCAATGTTAAAAATTTGAGAACATTATTTGAAAAACTAATATTTATGAATTTTATATGAGAACATTGTATTAAAATTCGAGAATATTATTTGAATAAATTAATATATATATAAATTTTATATGGGAAATTTGTATTAAAATTCGAGAATATTAAATTATTTAAAATAGTTCCTGTGAGAACTTTAACACTGGTTTAGAATAATGTACACTTATTATCGAAATATTTGAGGTTAACAATTTATCTCTTTCTATTGACAAAAGATATTATTAAAATTATATTGTTTAAAGTTGATTAGTTGGTAACGTCATCACTTATTGGTCAAGAAATTCTTGAATGTGTGCCAGGTTTATGGCGCATTATTCAGTCCAAATAATTTATGCCATTTAAAAAAATCTATTTTTTTAACGTTATTTCTACTCGAATCATGTTCTTGTTATTTTCAATAAAGCATGTTTCCCTTCATTTTTTTTCATAACCTTCAGCTACTAATATTATTGTTTTGAATTCAAAAAAATATTTGTATTCTTTACTTTTATAATATTTATAACATAATTTTCAAAAAAATTTTATAGACCAAAACATCAAAGTGCTTAATATACGCATAAAAAAAATAATGGCTTTAAATGTATAATAATAAATCTCAAACAAACGTTTTTTACAAAAAAAAGTTCTTTAAATGAAAAAAACATTTCTCATAACGCTGAATCGTATCTTAAAAAAAAAATAATACTAGTGTTCCTTAATGTTAAAGACGTTTCACTTTTATAATTAAAGTTTTATAAGCTTTGTTATTCTTACATACTTACGAAATTACTGTAATATACTTTACTTACATATTAAGTACGGTCTAACTCACTTTATAATAGTGCCTTTTTATAATGAACAAAATTTTACGAATGCACTGTACATACTTAAATAAAAAAGATCATTGTGGCTATTTAATGCGCCACTAACCTAGCACACATTTAATAATTGCTTGGTTAACTATTCTCCGAAATTAAACAAGCCAATTGCAACAAGCAAAAACTTCATTAATCATGTAATTATAATTGACTAATGATATTTAATAAAATGTTTTTTGGTATATGTTTGTTTAAATTTTCCTTCATCTGAACACAAAATGTTGACGTAAACCAACTATTCAACTTTGAGTAGCCTTATTTAAATCCGAAAATTATTAAAGGATTTGAAGTCCAAATTTATATTCGAAACGAATTATATAAATAAAATTATTGCTCTGCAGAAAAATATATTTATGATCAACATTTCAAACGTTCAAACATATTGCAAACTTTCAAATCAGGCTCAAATCAAATCCAAACAAGCCTGATGTTTGATATTTCAAGCCGAATAAACAGTTTAAAAACAGTTTAGGTTTGAATTAAACCAAACTTAACCCATTTAAAGCCTCAGTTTGAGCTCATCGAAACCCTACATATTTAAATATATTATAAATTGTATAGTTAAAAAATCAACCCTTGTTACTTTAATAATTTTTTCATTTTTATTAGTTTTTTTAACTTTTCAAAGCATTACTAATTAACTTATATTTTTTATTTTTATTTATATAACTTAATTATTTTGAATCAGTCTAAAATAATTATCGATTTGCTAAACAATTTAATATAATACAACGTTCGACTATCATTTTAGTCTTTAAGATACAATTTAAAATGATTATTATTTATAAATTATAAAATAAATCAAACAGATTCATTTATTGTATACATACCGAAGCTTTCAAACTCAGTAACATCAAGATTAATTTGAGAAGAATCAGGTTGAGACAAATCTAAATAAATAAATAATAATTGTTAAATAAATTAATATAATATAATTTTAATATATTAATTGAAAAATAAATACCTTTAATCGCCTTTGAAATTAATTTTGTGCTAATAATTTTGCTTGTGTACATTTCATCAGGATGTTTTGATATCGGCAATATTTTAATAATTTTATCTGCTTCTTTATCTGCTTCTAAGAATTGCTTTTTAACTTCATCACTAAAATACCAATTCGTTATTTCGTCAAAAACACTAAAAGCGCTAGGCCGTTTTTGTGGATCAGCATTCATACATCTCTCAGCCAATCTAATATAGCATTCAGGAGTTCCCGGTGCAAACTCTGGTCGTAATCCTCTACAAATATCCGCCCCAAGTTTAGCATTAAACTTACGTCCATCAAAAGGTCTTTGCCCATTTGAAATTTCTGCCATAATAATACCAAACCCATAAACATCTGCTGCTTGTGTAAATTGCTGCTCGCCTGATAAAACTTCTGGTGCAACATAGGGCATGACTCCAAAAACTTCGCCCTCTGAAACGCATTCATCTTTTTTTCTAGACAATCCTAGATCTGCAATATATGATTGTTGGTCTTGCAAAATATTGCCACTATGAAAATCACCATGAATGTATTCTGCATATATGTGAATATTTTTTAACTCTGTTGAAATATCTTTAAGTATTTGCAATTTAGTCAGCCATGTAATTTCTCTAAAATTTTTTCTTAAATATTTATAAAGATTTCCATTATTAGCATACTGAAATACCATCAAGTATTCATCTGTTTCTTTATTATGCGTTATTCCATATATAGCGAGTTTAGTAGAATATAACTGTAATTTACACGTCATAAGACTTTTAAACTTAAAGTTTAAACAATAGATTAGTTCAATAAACTATTAGATAAATTATTAAAGCAATAGATTTTCTTACTTCTTTTAAAAAATCGAAATTGTTTTCTTTCGAACTGATCAACGTCTTGAGTGCAACGATACTGGATGGTTTACGCGCTCTTTCATAATTATAATCATTACCATCAACATTCCGCATGCCATCCAACCAGAGTGCTGAATATACTTTGCCAAATCCTCCTTTACCGATTTCTTTAATATAAGATAATCTATCAAATGGAATCCATTCAATCACATCTTCATATGTAGATGTTCTAAGTTGGAATGTTTTGACGCAATCATCAATAACCATATTTCTACTTGTCCACTTTGTTGCTATGTCAGGGTCGCATGATAGACACCATGCGGGTTTCGTGTTATCTTCATTACAATGTGCACATATTCCATATTTCGCATATCTATATAATTAATATATAATATATATTTTTATTTCACATCTGCGTTTTAAAATTTATATCGAATGTAAATAATTTTTATATTTACCGACTAAATTAATACGAATTAAATGGTTTATATGTAATAAATAAGTATTTATGTTTTTGTTTTGTGAACTTGCTCCTTTACTTCTAGAAATTATTTATACTCACGTGCTGAATAAATGATTAGTACGTAATAAGTAATTATGTTCTTGTTTTGTTATTATTATTTCTAGAAATTATTAAATGTTCTTTATACTCACCGGCTGATTAATACGAATGAAATGATTTGTGCGTAATGATAAATAAGTATTTGTGTTCTTTGTTTTGTGGACTTGTTTTGTTGCTTTATTTCTAGAAATTTTAAATGTACTTTATGCTTACCGACTAAGTTAAATGCACGTAATGGTTGTTTGTGAACTTGTTTTGCTTAATTTCTAGAAATTATTAAACGTTCTTTATACTCACAAACTAAATTAATGCGAATGAAATTATTTGTAAATAAATATTTATATTCTTGTTTTGTGGCCTTTGTTTGCTATTTTTATTTCGAAATTTATTAGTGTTCTTTATACTCACCCACTAAATTAATAAGAATGAGATGATTTGTACGTAATAGTAAATAAGTATTTATGTTCTTGTTTTGTAAACATTTTTTTACTGTTTTACTTCTAGAAATAATAAATGTTTTAATACTCACTCACTAATGAAATGATTAACGCGAATGAAATGATTTGTACGTAATGGTAAATAAGTATTTATGTTCTTGTTTTGTTATTTCTAGAAATTATTAAATGTTCTTTATACTCACATGCTGAATGAAATAGTTTGTACGTAATGATAAATAAGTGATTATGTTTTTTTTGTTTTGTAAACTAGTTGCTGTTTTTATTAATGTTCTTTACTCACCGACTAAATTAATTTTACGTAATGGTAAATAAGTATTTACATTATTGATTCGTGGGCTTTGTTTTGCTGTTTTTATTTCGTAAAATTATTAAACGTTCTTTATACTCACATACTGAATGAAATAATTAATGTAATAGTAAATAAGTATTTATGTTCGTGTTTTGCTAACTGGTTTTAATTTCTAGAAATTATTAAATGTACTTATACTTACGGACTAAAATAACACAAACAAGAAATATTTATGAGTTTAAATTGCTAATAGATAGATCAATAAATGCTCTTTATGCTTACTCCCTGATAATTAAAATAGTGTAAGAGATCTTACTTTAAATAAAATTACAACATTATAATAAAAAAAAATTTTAAAAAAATAGCATACTTTTTAATCCATTCCTGATATTCATCTTCATTTTTTTTTACGCCAATTCCATGAAGATAACAAATAACTGTTTTCCAAATTCCCATAGAATTACCTAGCTCGGCAGACTTCAAATAATATGTAAACGCTTTATGTTTATCTACACCGACTCCAATTCCTAAATAATAACAATAACCAACTTGATACAATCCATTAGAATTATTCATTTCTGCCGATTTTTGATAATGTATGAATGCCTTGTTTTCATCCTTTTCAATTCCAATTCCATATTCATAACAATATCCAAGCCTATACATTCCATCTGGATCATTCTTATCCGCTAATTTTTGACAATTGATGAAATTTAATTCATTTGACATTTTAAAAAATTATAAGATATTAATACGTACATCCCACCGATCTGCTTATTTATTACTTTCATTGGTTATACAATATAATTAGCTAGTCACAATGTAACCTAATTATACTGGTGTAGCATCAGCACAGTATTTTAGCCTATAACAATAAGCATAGATATACCAGGAACTGGGCTAGCGCTAGGTCACTTGATTATTTTTAAATGACCCCAAATGGCTTTTAACTGGCCGGTTAAATTTTGATCATCAATACTTTGGTCATTTGTAAATAACTATGACCAAATGTCCTGGCCTATTTATAAATGACCAGGGTCACCATGGTCATGGTCATTGGATCATTTACATAAATACGCAGCATCTGATTCAATAATAGCTTGATAGTGACATATTCGGTTAACAAATGAAATTTAGTAGTACAACGTATTGTATAGAAAATTTGGAGGCGTATATATGTCGTGTATAAGATTTTTATATACTTTACCCGTATCTTTATTTAGTTTAGCTGTATCTAAACGATAGGTTTTGAGATGAAAATCATAAATATGTATATATTAAAAAGGGTATAAAAAGTGATTAATAAGAGATTTATTCTTTATCAAATCCAAAATATAACAAATATATATAGTATACCCTGTCAAAACAAATAACCTGTCAATTCAGATAAAGAATCATCCCACCGTGTCTTGTTTTTGATATAATTATTAGACCTCTTAAAACTGATAACCTTTTAAGACAGATATAAAAATTAATTATTTTATTGATATAGGGTGCTCTCAAGCATCTTCCTGAGTGTGATTAGATAGTGATTGAGATGACGCACAATCATTGCAATCAATGAATATAAAGATTGCGATCAATGATTGAGTGAACTCTTTTAATATTACGATTATCATGTTCCCGACAAACAAAAAAAAAAGCAACCGTTCAACAAATAATATTACCATTACCGACAACTTCAAATGTATCTGTTCCAACTACTTCAAGTGTTTCCGCTACTTTTTTAGCAATTACAAATAGTTCTATTGTTACAACAACATTATTCTTCTGCGCCACTATTTAATCCTTTAGTTTTAAGTAGAACTAATAGCGAATATAAAAAAGTATATATTGAATTTTATTTAAATTTGTAATTTTTTATAAAGAATTTTTTTGAAGTCATCCGTTAATGACAATAATCAAACTTCTACTACTAATAGTAGTCAAGCAGTAGATAAAATATCAAGTTCATCCAACGCTAATACTATTTCAGGGAATAAACCAAATAATCGATAACATCATCTGAAGGTAACAATTGTCAATTATTTTTTTTTTTGGGTTTCTTGATATTTTTTATTTGTCATGAAATTTTCTAGCACGAAGAGTAAAAAAGTAATTTGTTGTTGACAGCGAAGGTCCATATTGTTAGAAGTGTATTTAGTGCAAAGTATAAGTGCAAAGTATAATGATTCAATCGTAAAAAAAAAAGATTTGATCATAAAAAAAAATAATGGTTCGATCGTAAAAAAAAATCATTGGTTGATCATAAAAAAATAATAATTTGATTGGAAAGTGCTTGAATACGTAATCTCACTCTATGATAAATTCTGGCCAATCAGCGCAGCTCTATAAAGAAAAAAGATGGTCACTAACCATCTTTTTTTTGACTGCGGTGATAAACTCTCTTGACCGGCTGAGCTAATTTTTATTAATTAACCGATCTATTAATTGAAGCGCTTGAGAGCACCCATAGTAAATAATAAAACCAGAACAATCTAGATTTTTTTTTAACTCTTTTATTTTTCTCATATTTTCTTGTATTTTCACATATCATACAAAAACAGATTTTGATATTTTAAATCCTCATTAATAAATTTAGGATTCTTATAAATTTTGTAGCAGTAGCATGTGTGAGCATTATAGAAAAACAAGTTAGTACAAATATAAATGTGTATATAAGGAAATAACCTAACACTATATTAAGATCCAAAATTTAGTAAAATTATGTGTACAAGTGGGATCGAAATTTCTACTGATACAAAACGAATCAGAAAATTTTTATTAAATATACAAATTTTAGATGTTCAATAATATACAGTTCTTTGGCAAGTACTATCATAATAAGCTCGGATAATATTATACTAGATTAAAAAATATCTGATGATGTCCAAAACGCTGTTAGAGACAACTGAGCGGCAACACAAGCTGACCAATCACCACAAAAACTAAACAAAACAAACCCAACACCACCCTAGATATTCGATACATAGAGGCGGTAAGATTTGGCAAGGTAAGGTAAGGCTTATCGAGTATAAGGTGGGAAACGAATCAGAATATTTTTAGTGTATATGCAAATTTTAGATGTTTGATAATGTATAGTTCTTTGGAAAACACTAACATAGTAAACTGCCGAATAATAAGTTATTATAGGCAATCAAAAAATCTGATGAACGCCCATATAATCATAGCGGATTTTAACAATGCCGTTTGTTTAGTTTGCGGAAATATGTATATTAACTTGGAGTGGAAAAAGCGTCTTTCGCTATACTTCAGACAATGGAAAATTTATCCAATTAATACAGTCAAACCTCTATATAATCACACACTTGGTATAATATATTATATTTAATAATACAGAGTTTGTTTTTAAAAAAATATGTATATAAAGAAAATGTGCTTATATAGGAGGTGACTATAGAGAGGTCTGACTGTACAAGTAAAGCTTAGTAGAACCTTTTACAAAAAAATCAAACATAGCAACTTTGAATTAGCTCTGACGATTGGTTTTTTAACTTTGTTGATAAATCATTACTAAAGTTAATTTACACACCAATACATACGTACTGTACTGCACGTATAGTGCTAGAAAAAAAATTATTAGTGATATTTCGATTAAGGTAATTTCGCATTGTAGAAAATAAGCGTACATGTTCAGGACCACAATTAATTATTCCGAAATTGTACAACTGTAACTACTTTTCTAATTTATGCAACGAAACAGTTAACTTTTGATATAAGAAAGAGTTCATAATAAAAATTTTACAAAACTTATATTAATAGCCTTTATATTGAGCAAATTTGGTTTACTATTTATTTCGAGGGTTTATTTAGTCGTTCTTACCGAGGATTTTTTATATTAGAAAAGGATGCTTGCGCTACATTAGCCATGGAGTAATTGACAATAATTACTTGTAAAGTTCTTTCGAGCAATAACCCATGAATAAAAAGCCAAAATGTGATAAAAAATTTTATTTTAACTATACGGCCCGCTGCGAACATGGATCTTTAGTTTCTCTTATTTAAAAAAAGTTATAATTTTCTGAAAAGCCGCTTATAGATTTTCAATACAAAAATTTAATACTGGGTTCTGCAAGTAAAATGTCTTACAAATGTATTACGAACTATATATCATACATTTCACAAAATAAATATTTATGTCACATTACTGTCAACGATACATTTCAGAACTTGTGAAATTCCGAGAATAAATTTGATAAAATATTTTTGCGATTTAAAAAGTATAATAAGCAATTATATAGATTAAGATTTAAAGGTCTATATCTTAACGTGCCAAGATTTATAAACCAAAAGAAAATAAATAAAATCAGCTAATATTCTAGCTAACGATAATATATTGACAATATGAGTGGATATAAAAATTTGATTGCAGATTTAAACAAGTTACTAGATGCCGAACTAAATAATTCAACAGCACTAAGTGATCGTGGATTAATTTATTATTTGACAGGCAAATACAAAGAATCACTCGCTGATTTAAATAAATCGTTACGAATTAAACCAAACAATCTAGCTACACTAGGAATTCGTGGATTAGCTTATCAAAAGATAGGTCTATGTGAAGAATCACTTACAGATTTAAATAAATTATTAGAAATTAATCCAAATAACACAACGGCGTTACATAATCGTGCATTAGTTTATCAAAATATGAATAACGAGAAGGCACTTGTAGATTTAAATACGTTATTAGAAATTGAACCAAATAATGTTGAAGCATTATGGAAACGTATTATAAACTATTTTAAGATAGGAAACTATAATGAATCACTTGTTGATTTGAATCAGTTATTAAAAATTAATCCAAATGATGAAATGGTTTTACTTTATCGTGGAGTGGCTTATCGACAGATAGGCAAATATGAAGAATCACTTGCAGATTCAAATAAATTATTAGAAATTGATCCAAATAATGTAATGGCATTAAATAATCGTGGATTAACCTATTACAATATGAAGAATCACTTGCTGATTCAAATAAATTATTAGAAATTGACCCAAATAATGTAATGGCATTAATTGATCGTGGAGAAGCTTATCGACTGATAGGCAGATATGAAGATTCACTTGCAGATTTGAATAAATTATTAGAAATTGATTCAAATAATGCAACGGGTTTAAATAATCGTGGATTAACTTATCAATATATGGGCAGATACGATGAGTCACTTGTAGATTTAAATAAATCGTTAGAAATTAATCCAAATGATGCAATGGCTTTAAATAATCGTGGATTAACCTATTACAATATGCGAAGATATGAAGGATCACTTGCAGATTTAAATAAATCATTAGAAATTGATCCAAACAATGCAATGGTTTTAAACAATCGTGGAGAAATTTATCGACTGATAGGCAGATATGAAGATTCACTTGCAGATTTAAATAGATCATTAGAAATTGATCCAAATAATGTAATGGCATTAATTTATCGTGGAGAAACAAATCAAAATTTGCGCAGATACGAAGAATCACTTGAAGATTTAAATAGATCATTAGAAATTAATCCAAATAATGCAACGGCTTTAAACAACCGTGGATTAACTTATCAAGATATGCGCAGATACGATGAATCACTTGTAGATTTAAATAAATCATTAGAAATTGATCCAAACAATGCAAAATTTTTATACAATCGTGGAGAAATTTATCGACTGATAGGCAGATACGAAGAATCACTTGCAGATTTAAATAGATCATTAGAAATTGATCCAAATTATGCAATAGCTTTAAATAATCGCGGATTAACTTA
>CAJVPY010003476.1:0-14046 GCA_910591965.1 Dentiscutata erythropus
AAGACTTTAGCCAACAACAGAAGGCATTTATCCTTGTGGTAAACCCAACAGAGTGGTGCATGTCCCACACATGCATTCACCTGCATGTTCGGTAATTTCTTTTCTAATTAGTACATATTGTTTGCCGCCATTGTGTTCGTATCTCATGCCACCTTTTGGGGTGCTGCTATAACACAATCCATATCTCAAGTCCAACCTTTCTAATTAGTTGCCCATTACGTACTCCTTGCCCTTGTAGGGTTCACAACAACCCCAGTACCCGCAATCCAGCCGTCTCCTTACCTGGAAGCTTCATCGGTCCCTCTCGCAGTTCCAGCCGGCAACCCGGAAAGGTTGGTCTGCCCAGGCTTTAGGTGCCCTCCCTTTGGTTCATACTTTCGGAGTATATGCCCTTTTCCTCTGGACTAGATATCATACCTATAGCCTAACTAGAAAGCTATCTATTTAAACTCTCTGGCTTCAACTGATATTACATATTTTCTCCTAATATATCTCCATATGAAAAGTAATTTACTGTGTAAAACCCTAAGACTTTAGCCAACAACAAAAAGCATTTATCCTTGTAGTAAACCCAACAGAGTGGTGCATGTCCTACATATACATTCATTTGTTTATTCAATAATTTTTTTCTAACTAGTACCTGTTGTGCTGCCATTACCAAGTTTGTATCTCAAGCTAACTTTTGAGGTGCTGCTATAACCCAATTTGTATTTCAAGCCACAACCTTCCTAATTAGGAGTCCACTAAAGCCTTGTATCTATGTGACTTTTATATATAGATCAACCAATTAAAATTATAAACTTTGTTTACACAGTTTAATCTGAAGAAGTCAAAAAATCAAAATATGAAAAACGGTAGTCTAAACCTGTTTTGTTGTATTAATAAAAAATGTCAGAAGGCAATTTTATTTATAAAACTACTCTTTCCCTAATACTAAATTAACCCTAACCCTAATTACAATTAAAACTTCAAAAATTATATAGGTACAAAGCTTTAATAATCTCCCTAATTAGTTGTCTATTATATACTCCTGCCCTTGCAAAGTTTACAACAACCCCAGTACCCTCATTATCAATCTTTATCTTTTCTATAAACTTGCATTAGTCCCTTTCTTACTTCCAGCCAGCAACCTGAAAAAGTTGATCTGCCCAGGCTTTAGGTGCCTGAAGGATGCCCTCCTCTTGGTTCATACTTTCGGAGTATATGTTCTTTTCTTCCAATGCAACAACTTGGCAGTTTGGCTGGTGTATCCTCTGCCATAGGACCTAGTTGCTCGGTTTTCTGATCTCAAGCCCCCATCCAAATTTAGCCTTCATGCAGTACTATCAAAGATCACTGTTACTCCCAACTTGGAACTTCCCAAATAGGTTTTTGGTTATGCCAGTTTCTTGGATTTATTGTGCCAAAGCTTCTATTTCTAGATGGTGTAACTAAAGTTACAGATTTAGTTCTAGATCCAACCGATAAGCATAACGAAACACAAGCCTATTTTTCAAATATCATCATCCGTGGGATTCGAACTCTAGACCTGCTACTTGGAGATGGATAGTTTATATTTTATCGTATTAGCATCACTATACGTATCGCCCAATGCAAACAGGTAATCTTTTCTATTGATTTCCTGTTTTAATTTAACGATACTGCCATCTATATATTGTGTACGTACATATTGCGTAATAGTCCTGATCACATAATTCTAAAAACGAAAATTTCTAGAATTACGTTACTGTTTACGTTCTTGTGTAATTTATTGTAACGGTAAATAAGTTTATCCGGTCAAATTATACATTTCGGGTAGCTTAATGATACTCAGGAATGCAGGAGTGGGAAAGTATATAAAAAGGCTAAATGATTTTCATAAATTGTGAAATGCTTTCACTTTATGCGTAATTCATAATTGATTATGACAGATACGACAAAATCTACCACTAATAATAATGAAGTGATAACAGAAGCGATTATAAATGAGGATTTACTGAATTCAGATGAAATATTACAAAATGATGAATCAAAATTAAATCATGATAAAATAGATAAAAATGGAGTAAAATATTCAAAAAATTTAGAAATCGGAGGGAAAAAAGTTTTAGTGGTAGAAAATGAAGATCAAGTATTAAGTGGAAAAACGGCACCCGACTGTTGTATCATGGGATCACCTAAACATGTAAATTAAAAAAAAATTTTTCGGACCTGAATCTCTATTTCGTATTTAAATTAAATAATTAAATAATTAAATGTACTGATTAGGTCGCAGCATTAAAAGCCAAAATAGAAGAATTGAAATTTAATTCGGCTCGCTTAGAACAGGAACGTGCAGAAGCATTATCAAGATCAGAAGGCGTAACTAAACAACTTGATAAATTAGTTGAAGAATTAAATGAATTAGGCAAAGGGAGTGAGACTAGTGATAATTCAGAACGAACTATTCATGCAACAAGTAAGTATTATAATTTGTTGTTTAGACCAACTTATTTATAATATTTTGACATAAGCCTTTAATATTTATCGTTATTAGTCCATACATTCGGAAAATTACAAAAATTGGAAATTATAGCTGACGATGATGATGGTGAAGGATTAACGGTAATTAAAATTGAAATTTTACTAATCATTCATAATAAAGTAATAAATTTTATTTTATTTCAGAGAAAACCAAAAGTTAGACAATATTGGTATAAAGGTGCCTTGCATAGAGAGGCTGATGAAAGATCAGCTAGTTCTACGGAATTATTTTGGGATTTGATATTTGTGGCCGTGGTTAGCAATTTAGGATATATGTTGACGTCTGACATTTCTATAAATGGTTTGCAAAGATTTTTCCTAACCTTGTAAGAGTTTACTATATAAAAATTTAATGCCTCAACTCGATGGGCGTAAATAAAAGATGTTTACTTATTTTTCATATAATAATAATATATACAGTTATCCTATATGGCGGTTGTGGACGGATACGTGTAATTATTTAAACGTATATAGTTCAGGTACAATTTCCATAAGTCTTTGTAACTGTAATTTTGTATTTTGATTTCGTATAAATTTAATTTTGATCTAAAACTGACAGAGGATCTTATTGAAAAGTTTCTTCTTCTATGGGTAGGTTCTAATGTACAACTTTTAATAATCTATCTTTTAGTTTAAAAGTGTTATTAATTATTTTCATAACAGGAAATGATACTTCTAATTGCAATGGGTACTCACGCGTCGGATATATTTAATTCGACAGCAGCCATCTTTATTTGTATGTTTTTTATTCAAATGACGATTTATCTTTATAAAATTCATGTAAATTATTCAATGTAATGCTTATTTATTTTATTAAATATTTCTTTTTCATATTTTAGCGTCCTACGTACTTGCACGCATAACATATGCGTTCTTGTATGTAATATTTTCGAATTGGATTCCAATGTTTCGAATACATTTTATTACTACTGCATGGGGAATTGCTATTCCTTCTGTCCTTTGGTTTACTGCGATTTTTGTACCACAAGACAAAGTTATTATTATATTGTGGGCTGCTGTTTTATTTGGTTTGTTGGATTTCATTGTTATTATTTTTTACCGAAATTTTTGATTTATAAATTAAATTAAATTAATTTAATTAAATTATAAGAAATATTTTGGTACGGTAAGCTTCACGAATTATGTACAGTTTATACTTTTTGTAAAGTTCAATATCATGACTTATCAATTATATTATATAGGTTTTGTGCCAATATATTATCGTTTCGGAACTAAGAATCCGGCGAATCACATACATACGAGGGATTTTGAAATTGCAGACGGACCAATATTGACAATGGATTCAACCAGATCTTCTCCAATTAATCCACATAAGGCAATGAAAACAAAAGGAACAGAATTCAGTTGGAAATGGACTGATATGTTTTCAATACTTAAAATCACTGAATATAGAACTGCCTTGAATATTGAACATTGGAGTGAAAGATTAGGGTTATTTGCGGTCGTTTGTTTGGGTGAAAGTGTAGATATTATTCTTCTAATTTATGCTTGTACTTGTCTATAATTATAACATATTGAAAAGCTAATAATTTCGTAGATTTTTAGCGTGATTTATACTAGCCTCAATCATTACCCTGATGTTTTTCTTGCCAAGGTATAATCTATCATGGACACATTTTATTTAAACACCATTACCATTATAATTAACAATTACCTGATATAAGGCAATTCTAGGTCTAGTAATAGCTTATGATTTGCATTGGATATATTTTGATGTCGATGCGAGCAGACAATATCAGCATGCATTACGAAGGCATGTTATTACTGGTATCTTATTTGGATTAGTTCATGTCCCTCTTGTAAGAACATTTTTCCTAAAAATTTATCGTTAACTTTGGTTAAATACGTATATAATTTAATTTTTATACTCTAATTATTTATCAACAGGACATGTCTTTAATTGCTTTTGGGTATGTTTGTCTTTGTTTTTTTTTGTCACAGATTTTAATGTATAACGAGATTAACATATCTAACCTTTATAGGAGTTCTCTTGGAAGAATTGTAACACTTGCTGATTTCCCCGATGCCGCAGATACTCCTAAGCCTATTAATTTAAGGAACGAAGAAAGTCTCGACGAATTTTCAACTGCGCTTGCCGTATTGTTCTGTTCCTCATTAGCAATTGCAATGTATTGTATGGCTATTATCGGCACTTTACATGAAAGTTTGGACGCTGTGGATTGTACAAAACTTACAAAGGTGAATAATAATATTTCCAATAATAAATATCGGTTTTTCATAGTTGATTACATATTTATAAATGTGTGTTTTTTTTTTAAAGACTACGCGTATATCACTACGATTTATTATTGGCACATTATATCTACTATTACCACTTGCGCATTTAAACTCTCTAAATCTATTAATCACTATAGCAATCTCATCCATGTTCATGGTATTGGTAGAAACATATGGTAGGTTAAAGAGAAATGCACCATTATTTAACAGCAAATGTGAAGTAAATGATCGTGAATATGAAGAAGAGGATAGTAAAAGAAGATATATCCGTTGGAGATGGGGTTCCGCAAATTTAAATAAACGTAGATTTTCAGTCGGATTCTTTAGACAAAAGAAGATGGATAAAAATGAAAAGATTGGAGATAGTAATAATGATGATAATGTAGTGTAGTTGTAAAAAGAATAAGTAATAATTTAAGAATTGAAATGTATTTATTATAATTTGTTTTATCTTAAATAATAATTAATAATAAACATATTCATAACGTATGAACTGTAATAATGATGATAATGTAGCGTAGTTGTAAAATTATGTAATAATTTATGAATTGAAATGTAATTATTATAATTTGCTTTATCTTAAATAATAATTCATAATAAACATATTCATAAAGTATGAACAGCATTGTAAATGCATTTAATTATAAAACTCTTCCAATTCAGAGTCTTTGAGTTCATTGATCCACTCGGCATCTATTTGATCATCATTCATATGTACATCGGGTTCATCGTTTGTAAATGATTGTCCAGGATCGCTTGAAAGAGCTGTGTGTATTATTGTTTCAAATTTTTCCTAGCGTTCAAAAAACTATTTTTAATAGTTGCAGGAGATATTTATTAATAAAAAGTAATGAATTACCAATCTCCATTCATCTATCCATCTACCAAACATCGCATATCGTTCACTATGCGTCATTCGGAGGAATTCAGGCATGGATATGGCGGTTAAAATAATTTGTGCGGTGAATGGATTAATCAGTGGAGAAAAGCATGACAAAAATCTTTCATGCTTTGATTTCATAAATAAGATTAAGTAAAACAAACATTCTTGTCAAATGAACAGAAAATTTAAAATATTACCAAACTTTCTTCCATAGTCATCCAATCTCTACTCTCCCATTGCTGACGATCTTTCACTCTTTCTTCTTCACACTTTGATGCACAAAGATCACCTATCAATCTCGCAAGTCTTGCGGACATTTCTTCACAGGGAGAAAATATTATGTGTGCATCACACGAATAACGCGTTAAGATGGCCTGTAATCCTGCAACAGCCTTTAAAACGGGTAAAGTAAATGGATACGGAAGAATGTATAATCCCGTATCGCTGTCGTTGGTTGTTCTGTTATTCCATGTGTAAGTCTCGAAAATCACGTATAAGCTTGAATATTTTTGTGCGAGACGAATGATTGTTCGAGTAATGGTTGGGACGGATTGTTCTTGAGATATTAAATTGAGAGGGTAGTATATAATTCCAGTCCTCCCATCTATAATGAGATCGCAGTCTATATAAGGAGTTTCTAATTCGTCATCTGGTAACAAAGGCTGTAGTATACATGACAGAAGTTTATTAAGCTGATATAGAAAGTTGATATAGAATAATGTACAAATTCCGATAATTTACTCTCATGTATTCGAAATCACGTTCAAAAACTTCAACCTTGCAGTAAATACTTTTTAAAGCTGATAACAAGCCACGATTTGCCAAAAGTCGAGCTGATACTATGTATTTATGAGTAACTACTGGCATTGATATATTCTCGATAATGGTTCTTGCCACTATTAGAAGATACGTATAATTATTATGATGTGTTCTGTAGTTATTGATATTTTATTGAATGTTTTAGAATACTTACTAACGTGAGCATTCTGCACATTTTTATTACTTTTGTCACTGTCAGTAAGCTGTGACCCCGAAGGGACTAGGTGTGGATAACGAGTATGTCTGTCGTTATTGTTTGGCGGTTTGATACTGGGAACTACTTGTTTTGATTCTTTTGTGCGAAATTTTGTAATAGTTATAAATCATTTCTTTGAAATGAATGGAGCAAAAGTTAATTTACCTTTACCTTCCCCGCTTTTGATTGCGAAATGAAACCTTTTTTTTAATTCAATATCTCGACGTTCATTCGGTGTAATTTTTCCTCGCAGAATCAAGAAATCATCTATTGACTTTTTTGCCGAAAAAGTACCAGATTTGAAATCATTTGGTTTGGTAAAAGAATCTTGTACATTCTTAAAATCAAACAATGTTTTCGACGAAACATCATTACATATGGAGGAAGTATTTCGAAAGATATTAAAGTTCTGCTGTTCATTAGAGTACAATGAAGAATTCTCAACTGGGACTTCACCATCAGTAGGAGAAAAGTCAGATAAATCTACATTATTTGTGTGGACATCGTTATCCTTATTCACCGAAATCGATTCATCATAGCTGGAAAGCCATTTTATGACTCTATCTGCGCTAGATAAACCGGGTATGTCGGAAGAAATTTTCATTTTTGACGGTATAATGTCAGTCTGTAGTAAATCGCGGATATCAGCGGAATTGCCGACAGGAACCTCTTTTTTTTTATGATTAGATTTAAGGTGGGATTGATGTGGAATGTTTTTTGCAAGCGTCTCTTTGCAAGAACCTGTCATAAAATTGTTGTTATTGATACACCTTGGTGCTATCAAAGAAGCTTCTTCTTCGAGTTCTAATCTTTTTGACTTGTGACCACTTTCATGCTTTTCTTTTTTCCTTGTTATCAAATGTGAATCATGAATTTCAAAAAATTGCACATCTATCGTATCCAAAATATCATCACTGCTAGCACAGCTACATAGATCATTAAGAGTGTCTGACATCTCCTGAGATGAAGGCTTCATGTTGACGACTTGTTCAAATTCTATCTTAGAGATATTTTTTTTAATTGGATTCCAATGCAACTCAAACTCTAAAGCTTTCATTCCACTAAATGATGTCAATATTTGAAAATCAGAATGCAATGAATTTGGACGCGCAATTAAGTCGGAAATTTTAGTTGGTATTAAAGGGAACGAAGCGCCATCATCATCATTTGCACTTCCTCTAGTGATTTGTGAAACAGGATGCGGTATTTGCGGAACTTTTTTTTTTTTTTAAAAAAAAAAAAAGATTAAAAAGAGATCAATATTTTGATAGACTTTATGATATAAATCATTAATTAAAATTACTCTTGAATTTTAATCCTTCTAGTTCATCCATTGATTGCCGCATAATGACAGATTTCCAATTTTCATCAGGGTTTTCAACTTTTAGCATCTTCTCAAGATCTGACTGAAGCGCTGTATGATCATCTAATTTCTGATGCATGAAGGTATCATCATCTTCAGATACCACAGACTTGATTGTTTGTGCTAAAGATTCCGTTCTAAAGTCAGGATGTTTATACGTTAAGCATACCTTAGAAAAAATACAGCATATATTGAAATAAGAAAAAAAATACATTGTCACGTCTTTGTCAGTCTCTGATCCAAAATCGGTTTTACTAAATATTAATTATAAATATAATTGATATTAAACACTGGACTAAATTATCAAACAGTAATATTTCCTTACCGTCGTTTTCTATGATCTATCTCCAAAGGATCATATTTTACAGGTATCATTGCGGGTTCTTTGTTTATTAAACGGTGAGATACAAGTTAAATTTAAGCCATCATACACATTATGACTGTGTAGGTAAAATGCATGAGCAAAACACACGTATATATATACCTAATTGAAGGGTCTCGCGGGAAGGCAAAAATAAATCAATTGGAATATCAAATTCTACACAACCATAATCTGGAATTTCCTCAATTTCAAGGGTTGATTCATCAATTCTTTCTTATGAAATAAAATGAATAAATGATGGGAATAGTTTAAAAAAAATGGATAATAGAAATCATGTACGCTACCCCATTTATTTAACATCTCTAAAGGTGCTTTTACACCAGTTTCCTCAGGAACCAATTGATCATTCTTAATGTTTACATTAATATCATTTATAATAAAGGGAACAACTTCAATAATTTTAGTTGGCAGATCTTGTACGCTTTTATTGGCTTTTATCGAAATTAGAGGTTCTTCAATGTAATGATTCTCAAATTTCAATTCTTTGACAGAAACAATAAAATCATTATAGTTGCGAATGTCATTTTCCTTTAAGAATGACATAATATTTGTAATATCATCTACCACTTCTTCATGATGTGATAAACTTGTAAATCAAAGAAAAAATATTTAAAATTCTGAAACTGAATAGATTGTACGCCTAATGGTTGATTAAGAATACTATACCATAAATCATCCAATGTAAATCGTTGCATCTCGCTTTCTATGAAAGGTTCAGAAGAGACATCCGTAATCGGTAGTTTATTGGATAATTGTTTTAAAGTCGGTATGGGATACAGATTATTCTTTTGTATGCTACTAGGAAGTATCGGCTCTTCCATAAAATGAGACTCGCGAGTAGCTACATCTTTTAATAAAAAGAAAAATAAACCATAAATAATTCAAAATATTTTTTGCTTATATTAAAGAAATTAATTGATACCTTCATAGATGTCACAACATAGATTTAGATCTTGAATCTTGAGGTCGTCTAACACCTCTGTAAAGCAAATGGTTGCATCCAAATCATTTAAACTCCATTTTCCCAATAATTGATGTTTTATAGATTGTTCACTTTCAGAAACTAAAAGTAAGATAGATTCCTTTTCATTTTGTGGTACATAAAGGTAATCCAGCTGGATTTGTGCAATTAGTTCTCGCGTATAATCTTTTTGATTTCGCCGTTTATTAAAAGCGAATAATAAATAATACCATAAATTTAAATTTTAAAATTAAATAATTGCATGTTAAAATTCAGGCAGGACAAATGATTATTTTAAAGTACCATCGTTTGGCAAATTCAAAAGTTTAGCACATTCTAACAACTCTACGCGAAAACTATTGTCGTCACCTTCCATTTTGTTTATACGCAAACGTTTAATTTAAAAGATAATTATCTGATGTTTTTCTGGTTATATATTACAATAATGCGTTGCATCACCGATACCGGTGCGTGGCGTGAATAAAACTCCGCAATCTTTACCACATTTCTTAAATTCAATTCTTCCTTCGTTAACATATATTTCTATCAATATCTAAGCCAAAAAGCTTTATGTACGATACCAACTTTTATTTGCTGCAAAAACTGAAATAAACGGTTAAGTAACAGTTAAAAGAAACCGTTTAAGTATTAATAGTTGTAATATAAAACTGATTCAAACGTTTTTAATTAAAGTATTATATACAAATAAAGCTTATTAGCAGTAAACTAATTAATTAAATTTTATAACATTATATTTAAACTAATGTAAATTAACAGATTTATCAGATGTTATAGGTTCATCTTTTATGTTTTGTTGAATTTTTAAGACAACTTCTTTAGCAGCTTGGGGAACTTTAGTACCGGGTCCAAATATTGAACTTACTCCTGCATCGTATAAGAATTTATAATCTTGATGTGGAATAACACCCCCAACTACTACAATTTTGTCATTTATACCGAGTCTTTTAAGCTCATTTATAATTGCCGGTATCAGTGTTTTATGTCCAGCTGCTTGTGAAGAAACACCAATAACATGGACGTCATTGTCAATAGCTTGACGTACTACTTCTTCAGGTGTACTGAATAATGGAGATAGATCGACATCAAATCCAAAATCACTGAAAGCTGAAGCAATCACTTTGGCACCTCGATCATGCCCATCTTGGCCACATTTTGCCACTAAAATTCTTGGGTTAACACCCAACTTTTCTTTTGTTTGCTTTATAGTAGAAAGTTAATATTAGTATATTTATTGATAATTTCTAACAAGTTAATTGAATTGCAATATCTAAATACAATAATAACCTCTACTAGTTTCATTGTCTCTTCTGTTTCGTCTGCAGTTCCATATGCAGATTTATAAGCACCACTGGCAACACGACTCGTTGGTTCGTGACGCCCCCAGACTTTTTCAAGTGCATATGATATCTCACCCACGGTACATCGCGCCTTTGATGCCTTTAATGTCAAAAAAGTCCTGATTACTCTATTTAATTCGGATTATAGGACAAGCTATCGATTTAGATCAATTTAAACGATTTACTGTAAATCGATTTAAATAAATTTAAATCGACGTAAATACTTTACATACTTCAATAGCCAATTCCAATAAATTTCCATTCTGTGTTCTTGCGCATTCTTCTAGAGCGTTTAATGTATTTTGTGCCTAAAAACAAAAAAAAAGTAAGTATCAAACGGTATTATCGAACCAAATATTTTTATATACTAACTAGTGTTTCGTCTCTCGTCGCCTTGGCATTTTTTATACGTTTAATTTGTTCTTCTCTTACTTTAGTGTTGTCAATAGTGCGGACTTCAATTTCTGTCTCTTTTTCAAGTCTATACTTATTTACTCCAACAATTGTCTCTAAATTTCAATATATAATTAATTATTTTGTTTATTTATTTAAACGCAAATAAAAATACGTATTGAAAAAATGTCAACCTTGACCAGAATCGATTCTAGCCTGCCTTCGAGCTGCACTCTCTTCAATTTTTAGTTTTGGCATACCACTTGCGACAGCTTTTGCCATTCCACCCATTTCCTCTACTTCTTCCACAACTTTTCTTGCAGTGTGATAAATTTCATCAGTCAAATTTTCCATCATATAACTACCACCCCAAGGATCAGCAACTTTGGGGATAAAAGCTTCTTCCTGGATAATAAGTTGAGTATTTCGTGCAATGCGGGCAGAAAATTCTGTTGGAAGACCCACTGCTTCATCAAATGAATTTGTATGAAGGGATTGTGTCCCTCCTAACGTAGCAGCCATTGCTTCTATAGTTGTTCTCACAATATTGTTATACGGATCCTATAATAATTAATTAGTGATAATATCACCTAAATAACAGGATTTCAACAAATAGAAACTCACCTGTTCGGTAAGTGACCAACCGGAGGTCTGACAATGTGTACGCAACATTAATGATTTTTTATTTTTTGGGTTGAACTTTTCCTGAACCATATGAGCCCATAAACGGCGAGCAGCTCTCATTTTTGCAATTTCCTATTATTATTAAATTTGTAACGTTAATTGAAGAAAAGTAAAAATCTTAATCTAATAAATTATGATTACCATATAAAAATTCATCCCAATACCCCAAAAGAAAGATAATCTTGGTGCAAATTGATCAATTGACATTCCTGCATTGATACCTATGAAAATTTTTAATTTTAGATGAAGCAGACGCAAAGACATTAAATCTTTTTTTTTAAAAAAAAATCTTTACCTGTTCTAGCATACTCTAAACCATCAGCAATAGTGAAAGCCAGTTCAAGAACATTGTCAGCACCAGCCTCTTGCATATGATAGCCAGATATAGAAATTGAATTGTATTTCGGCATATTCTGCAAAAACCAAAGATAAATAAAAATAAAAACATTCGGAGGAAAAAGCTATTAATTAAAGCTTACCTTTGCAGTGTAAGAAAAAATATCACCAATTAACTTCATTGATGGTTCTGGTGGGTATATGAACGTATTTCGAACCATAAATTCTTTGAGAATATCATTCTGTATAGTGCCAGACAATTCTTTTAATTGAGCACCCTGTTCTAAGCCCGCTACTATATACATGGCTAAAATTGGTAATACAGCACCATTCATTGTCATAGAAACAGACATTGATTTAAGCGGAATTCCATCAAAAAGAACCTAATATTCAAATAATCTTATGAAAAAGCATTGATAAAAATTGAATGACGTATAAGTTTCAAGGCAAACCTTCATGTCCTCTACCGAATCAATTGCAACACCAGCCATGCCAACATCACCCACTACACGTTGATGATCTGAATCATAACTAACATAATAAATAAATTGAAATAAGTGCTAATGCACAATCAATTATAAAAGGTGCAGTTATCATTGAAATTACCCTCGATGAGTAGCCAAGTCAAATGCAACAGAAAGACCTTGTTGGCCAGCAGCCAAATTCCTACGATAAAAAGCATTTGATTCTTCCACAGTACTGAATCCGGCATACTTTTGCAAAAAATATAGTAAAGTAAGTAGATGCTAATTTAATTATAACCATGTAGAACGATCATCACCTGTCGAATAGTCCAAGGCCTTGCTGTATACATAGTAGCATATGGACCCCTTGTAAAAGGAAATTTTCCCGGGATCTCATCTTTAATGATTTCAGCATCTGTTTTTGTATAAACAGGCTTTACATCTATTCCCTATAATTTTTGCAAAATAAAATATTAATTGATTAATTTGATTAGTGAAATCAGATAATTTTGATAATTTAATAAAATCAATATTTACTTCTGCGGTATGCCATGTTAACGCTTTTTCCGGATCTTTGCCTTTTAATTCTTTTAAAGCGAGTTCAGCCCATTCTTTGTCTAAAGGAACTTTAGTTCGACCGACAGATACGAACGTCTAATGAGTTAATAGAACAAAAGCTGACATGAAAATCTTTAATATAAAATTTTCATTTCATTTATTTTATTTTATTTATTCAAATATTCGGCTTTCTATACTTTATGAAAACTTTACAAATTTATCTTGTCAAAATTTTTGCTTTTACCCTTCGTTGCGCAAATCTCGTAAATGCACATCTAAAACCACCAAAAGAGATAACACGTTGCATCTTTTTTTTTTGAAGAGAAATATATAAAACATTTACAAATAGATTTACCAGAGATAAACTCTGTTCCTTTAAAAGAACATCGGTAAAGTTCGTAAAAAGTCAGACCACATCAATTTGCATCAAAGATATCACATGATAAAGTCACGCCATTATCAGGGACCCGGAAAAATGGCCAAATTTATATTGTTAATTTTGCCCGAAGTGGTGTAGTTACACTGCATAAAAAATTGTAAAAATATCGATATTTTTCCGGGTCCCTGGCCATTATCGTTATGTAGCATGAAAAGCACAATTAATTTCTTAAATTTTACAAGACGATATTGATTCATTTTTTGCTATTATTACATCGCGTGCCTCTTGATTCTTCGTAAAATAATATAGAGCGTCATAGGTTTGAACAGTAAACTTCACTTTCCCAGCCAATTGTAGGATAAATGGGGTAATTTGGCGAAGTTAGTAAAAATCTCGCATACCTCGTTATTTATTGGTCCAGACTAAATGTATGTACGTACTGGGGTGGTAACTCAACTAGTAAATCAAAACTATGTCAGCAGTATTAGTAATTTTACTATGATCAGATT
>CAJVPY010003477.1:0-14045 GCA_910591965.1 Dentiscutata erythropus
AAAAATTATGTTCTCATTTGAGAACATAAAATTTGTAAATTGTATTATATCTAAAAACTTTTAAGAACATTAAAAATCTTTCTAAGAACCTAAAATTTAAAATTTATATTCTTGGAGAACAAAAAAAAAGTTTCAGATCTCTAATACTGGTGGGTAGTATCAAAATAGAAACTAAGTCAAATAGGTTTAAGATCAAGATCAAAATAGAATTAAGTATAGTTAATAGTTTGATATTTATTATAAAGAAAGAGATATAAATGAGCAAGATTAATTGCAATGTAAGTACATTGAGAAATAGAATGTGTGGGTAAAAAATAGTGTGAATAAAAGTTTTTTTATAGTTTAGACTTGTAAAGAGAACAGTAGTGAAGTTAAAAAGAATATTTTTAAAAGTAAAAAGTAAGAATTCAGATAAAATATTGGAATTAAAAGAAGATGTATTAGAGGTATTTTGATAAATAATATTAAAAAGAAATTGTAGTTTTTGTAAAATCATGTTTTGTAATAGATTATTAAAACTATTACAAATAGGTTGTTGATGAATAGTAGAAGTATGAGTTGTATGTCCAGGGTAAAAGTTTTGAAGAAAAGATTTAATAAAATTTAAAACATTAATTCCAAGAGGAGTTGAGAATTGTGTTAAATTTTGGGCTTCTGGATTAATTAGAAATGCTTAAAACCAGTCAAGTATATCACTAGAAAGCTTATAGTAAGGAAATTTTTGTTAAACTATAGTTAGTTTAGAGCATAAATACTAAAAGTAAAGAGAAAAAAAAAACTTAATAAAAAAATATAGTTAGTTAGAGTTATTGATTATATAATCAGAATCAGATGATTTTAGATTCATTAGAAGTTTCTTGAAGAGGCCATTATTTTGGTAGTTAAATTGTTTAAATTAGTTAGATAAATCAAAAGTTATTGAATTTTAAAGATTTTGTATTATTAATAGATATAATTATCACTATATATAGAATAGTAGAGGTGTGGCGACTTAGTGTAGTGGTCTAGTCATTATCCTCTTCAAGTGACAGGTCTAGAGTTCAAATTCCACTAGCGACAATATTTGAAAAATGGGCCTGTGTTCTGTTGATAGCTATGCTTATCAGTTAGATCTAATCTGTAACTTCGGTCACACCATCTAGTAATGGGAGCTTTGGCGCAATAAATCCGAAGAACTGGCATAACCGAAAACCCATTTGGCAAGTTCCGAATTTGGAGGTAGCAGTAATCTTTGATGGTACCACAGAAGGGCTGAATTCGAACCAGGGCCCGAGATTGAAGAACCGAGCGACCAGGTCCGCTAGTGAAGAACACACCAGCTGAACCACCGGGTTGTCACACCGAAGGAAAAGTGCATATGCTCTGAAAGTATGAACTAAGGGAAGGGCGTCCTTCAGACACCTAAAGCCTGGGCAGACCGACTCTTCTGGGTTGCTGGCTAGAAGTAAGAGAGGGACCAATAAAGAATCCAGGTAAGAAAATGATCCAAATACGAGTATTGGGGTTGTTGTAAACCGAATAAGGGCAAGGAGTATGTAATGGGCATCTGATTAGGAAGGTTGATGCTTAAGAAATGTCCATAGAATGGCAGCACCCCAAAAGATAGTATGAGATGCACATACGGAACAGCAGGTCAATATGTACTAATTAGGAAGAAGTTATAGGAACATGCAGGTGAATACATGTATAGAACATGTACCGCTCTGTTAGGTTTACCTCAAGGATAGACTAGCTTAAGTTAGTAAGTCCTAAGGTAGGATACAAAATCCAATGCAGGTAGATGCAAAATTCACATATGAATGGTGAGTAATACCCACGAGTTAGAGGGCTGATGATGGTAGTTAGAATCAGATGGTTTAAATGGGTACCTCCATAGTTAGAATACAAGTACAGCAGATAGTGTGGAACCCTTAGCATAGCACTAACGTTTTAGGCAGACCACTTAAATTAGGCACCAAAAGTGCACATGTGGCTTAATGTACCATCATTGTAATTACACTATAAAACATTGTCTATACTCTAATAAAAAATCACCCAGGCCAATAAGATCACCTTAATATCAAAAAAAAAAATATTATAAATAAAGGTATAAAAAAAAAAAAAAAATTCTTTACTTTAATTTTTTTTTGAAGCTTGGCTTTAAAGTTAGCAGTGTTCTCTCTCTTGGTTGTTTTTTTATGAACATTAGTTTTACATCTTTTCACCTTTGGAGTTAGTATTATATCTCTTTATCTTTGACATTAGTATTACATCTCTTCATATTTGTTATTGAAATTATGTCTTTTCTTGCACTTGATATTGGTATTATGTTTTTAGTATTCAACTTTGATATTTATATTTTTTGCATTTGATATTGGCTTTGCATTTGGCATTGGCATTAACTAGCAGCACTAATTCCTTTTTTTACTTTTGATACTGGCATATTTGGTGTTTACTAATTTCTCTTTTACTTTAGCTTTATATTTAGAATTGGCTTAATTGATTCATATCTACTAATTCTTTTTAAATTTCTCTTTACATTTGGCATTGGCTTATTATTTGGTGCCACTTATTCTTGGATTTCAATTTTATCCTATTTGGCATCACTATATCACATTATTTATATTGCAATAAGTTTTTTTATTTTAATATCTTTGATTTGGTGTCATTATATTATAACAATTTCTTTTTTTTCTAATTTGGTATTACTATGTTGTGTTATTTTTTTTTTAATTATAGCTCTGATCTGTTTGTTTTTTGGCACTGCTTATTTTATCAAACTTGTCCTTTAAGTATTTGCATTATTCTTTGATATCTTATTATTTTTTTTGGCCTAGCTTTGTCTTTGTCTGACATTGCTTTATTTTTTAATATTGGCTTTAACTTAGACTTGGTTTTTCTTACAAATAAAATATATATTTATTAGCAGGAATACTTTTGACAAAATTGTAGAGAAGTATATAAATAACTTTCTAAAATCAAAACAAAAAAAAGCCTTGATAAATAATGAACTTTTGAATCAAATAAAAGCAATTCTATTAAATCCAAATGATAGCTCTCTTTATAATAAAACTTTATGATCTTGGGCCAAAAAAAATTCTAGCTCAAAGAAATTGTGCTGGGGATTATAGAGTAGTTGTAAAGGATACCAATAATTCTGTATTAATAGTTAAGAAGTTCTATGAGGTTTTATGTCAAAACTATGCTAAGATAATACAACATAGTGGTCAGAAACAAACTTGGAAGTTAATTTGCAAAAGATAAAGATTTATTAAACAAGAAATTATTGAACAATTCATAAACAATTACACAGTATATGCAGCAAAAAAACTATTATTTCATCCTTTGGCAGCAAAACTAATTATTCTAAAAAAATTTTTATTACCTCTACAGGTAAATTTTATATTTTTAGAATTAAATTATAAATTAAAATTTTTTTTAAATTATATTTCATTTTATAGATAAATCTGATCAACCTATTTTATATCTCAGATGGTGTTTAAGTATGTGTGCTATATTATAGACCATTTTAGTAGGTTCTTATAGGCCAGAGCCTTGATATTCAAGAGGCCAATTGAAGTTGCATCATACCTTTTTGATCTTTTTTATATGATCAAATCACTCTAACTATATTACAGTTAGATAATAAAAAGAAATTTGTAGCACAAGTCATTAGAGAACTAATTGGGTTATAGCTATTAGTAAAAATTATCAATAGATGCTCTAGGCATTCCCAATCACAAAGTCTTATTGAACATGCTAATAGTATTTTGCAACAAAAATTAAAAAAGTGAAGAGAAACAACTAGTCAAAGCAACTAGTTATTTGGGTTGAGGTTCATTGTGGTAGCTATGAACAATTTATAGTGTAGATTATACAAAAAAAACCCTTATGAATTGGTTTATGGCAACAAGCCCCGTGGCAACTGTTCTTTTGTTAATGGACTTTATAAAAATAGTATTTTTGATAAAGAGGCAATTCCAAATACTATTGAAATCTTCAATAATTATGAAATAGATTTGGATAACAATATACCTGGTATAACAATTATTTAAATAATATAAAGCATTTTAATTATTTTATTACTTTAAACTTTTATTATTTAATTTAGAGTTTTTATCTGATAATCAAGAACAATCACCCAAGCTTGGTTATATAGTTTTTTTGCCTAATAATCATATTGATTATTCAGTGTCTTTACTAAAAAGTCCAGTATCTTTGCCTCAAAACCCAGTGTTTTCATACAATAACCATTGTAATTTTCTGGTATTTTCACCAGACAACTATAGTAAATATATATTAATTTGCATTATAATATAGGAAATTGATATTTTCACATCCTTTTTTGATAATGCCACACCCCCACCGATCATTTTAATTTTTTTCAATTTTTAAAAAAGTTAATTGAAGATATCTCGGCAACTACCAAACTAAATTCAATGAGCTTTTTTTTATTTTATTTATAGAAACATGTAGAATTCAAAAGAAAAAAAGCACATAGAATTTAGTCAGGTGAGTGTTGAGATATCATTGATCAAAGTTTTACAACAATCTGCAACGTAGTAAACGTTCAAAATTTACAAAGTCTTTGGTTAGGGATATCTCAACAATCACTTGACTAAATTTGATAAGCTTTTTTTTATTTTAATTGTAGAAATCTGTAGAATTCAAATAAAAAAAAACTCGTCGAATTTAGTCAGGTGGGTGTCGAGATATCTTCGATCAAAGTTTCACAACACTGCAACGCGACTTCTATTTGATAGACATTAAATTTACAATACTTTAATTGAAAATATCTCGACAACCACCTGGTCAAATTTGATAATTTTTTTTTATTTTATTTGTAAAAATCTGTAGAACTCAAGAAAAAAAACTTTGTCAAATTTGGTTAAGTAAATATTGAGGTATCTTCAATCAAAATTCGAGAAAATTGTAAAAATTAGAATGATCGGCAGGAGTGTGGCATTATTAAAAAATAGGTGTGAAAATATCAATTCCCTATAATATATTGTCTAATATGTCATCTAATAAATTTAATAATATTGTTATATAGTGCCTTCATCTGAAAGTCTAATACTTTTGTTTGATAATCTGGTACCTTTACCAAATAATTCAGTATCTTTATCAAATAACTATGGTAACTATATATTAATTTTGCCAGATGTTAATTTTTTTAGTATTTGCTAATAAATTTAATAATATTATTAATTTAATTTCTTTATTTATAATTGTTTAGTGCCTTTGCCAGATTATAGTAACTATATTTTGCTTTCATTATTAGTAGTGTTGATAAGTTAGCATATTGCCTAATAAATTTAATAATATTTTTATCTAGTGTCTTTGCTTGAAAACTAAGTTCTTTTGCCTAACACCCCAGTGTCTTTGCCAAATAACTATTGTAATTATTTAGCCAGATATTAGTTTTTTAGTATTGCTAATAAATTTAATATCATTTTTATCTAGTGCTTTTGTCTAATAATCGTCTAGTGCCTTTATTTAATAATTATCTATTGCCTTTATCTAATAATCATCCAGTGCCTTCATTTAAATATCTAATATGTTGTATAATAAAATTAATAATATTTTAATCTAGTATCTTCACCCAATAGCCTAGTGCTTTCACCAAACAATGATAGTAACTATGTATTACTTTTTCAATTGTTGATTGTCTAGTATAGCATATAATAAATTTAATAATATTTTATCAAGTGCCTTTACCCAAAAACCTGGTGCCTCCATATAATAATTGTCCAACACCTTTATAGAATAATAATAGTAACTATATATTGCTTTCACTATTTGTAATATTGATTATATAGTATGCTATATAATAAATTTATTAATATTTGTTATTTAGTGTTTTCACCTAAAAGTTAAATGCTTTTGTATGATAATCCAGTAACTTTGCTCTAAAACCAGGTACCTTCATTTAATAAACATTATAATTGTTCAGTGCCAAAAAACCCAGTATCTTTACCCAACAATCTTGGTAGTTGTTCAATACTTTTGCCAAGTAATGGTGACTATATATTGCTTTTGCTATTAATTAATTGTCTAATATATACTTGATAAATTTAATAATATTGTTATATAGCATCTTCACTCAATAATTTAGTCCTTCGCACAATAATTTAGTGCCTTCACTTAATAATTTAATGTCTTCACCAAACTATGGTAATTATATATTGCTTCTGTTATGATAATGTTAATTGCTTAGTATATGCTTTATAAACTTAATAATATTGTTATTAGGGTTCCACAATTTAATTTGATTTGATTTGATTTGATCAAATATTTGATTTCAAATCAAATTCAAATACAGAAATTTCAAATCAAATCAAATTCAAATTGACAAAATATTCAATTCGATTCGAAAATACTTAATAAAAATTACAAATAAATTTGATTTGATTTGAATTTGATTTGATCAAATCAAATTCAAATCAAAAGCTTATTTAATTCGATCAAATTCAAATATATAAATATTCGATTCAATTCAACTTTGAGGAACCCTAATTGTTATATAGTGTCTTTATCTAATAATCTAGTACCTTTGTCTAATAATCTAATACCTTCACCAAATTATAGTAATTATATATTGCTTCTGCTATAATGACATTGATTGCCTAGTATATACTTTATAAATTTAATAATATGTTATATAATACCTTTGCTTAATAATCCAGTGCCTTCACCTAATAATTTAGTGCCTTTACCTAATAATCTAATGACTTTACCAAACTATAGTAATTATATATTGCTTTTGTTATGATAATATTGATTGCCTAGTATATGCTTTATAAATTTAATAATATGTTATATAGTGCCTTTGCCTAATAATCCAGTATCTTCACCAAACTATAATAATTATATATTGCTTCTGCTATGATAGTGTTGATTGCCTAGTATATGCTTCTAAATTTAATAATATTGTTATATAATACCTTCATCTAATAATCCAGTGCCTTCACACAATAATCCAGTATCTTTGCCCAATAATCTAATGCCTTCACCAAACTATGATAATTATACATTGCTTCTGCTATGATAATGTTAATTGGAGTGCTAGTCAAAATCCTGACAAACAGAATTCCAACAGATCATAATCTCGACAAAAAAATCCTGATAGTAAAAATCCTGACAAATTCTGACAACAAAAAATTATTGTTTATTTAAATTAGGGTAAGATTAGGTGAGTGCATAAGTTAAGGTTAGGGTGTGTGCCTAGGTTAGGGTTAGTGTATAGGTGATTTTATATAGTAAAATTGCTCAACGAACACTTTTTTTGATTGTTGAGATTTGTCAGGATTTTTGATTGTTGGGATTTTTTTGTCAGGATTATGACCTGTTGGGATTTTGTTTGTCAGGATTTTAACCCAAATCCGTTAATTGCTTAATATATACTTCTAAATTTAATAATATTGTTATATACAGTATTAGATAGCAAAAACTATCTACTTTTTTATATAAATATAAAAATGCTTATAACTTTTTGAACAAATAACTTTAAAAAAAATCTGTTTTACAAATTTGTTGCTTTTAGTCTAAGCTACAATTTTGTAAGACAGATTTTTATTTTTATTATAAATTTAAAAAGTTTTTAGAATTTAAAATTTATAAATTTACATATAAAAACCAAAATTTGGCACTTATTATATAAAAAAAACTATTTTTATATTTTTAAGCAATCAAATTTTTGTTATACAAAAATTAGCCAATTAGAATTATTATAAATTCTCAAATTTAGCAGTTTTTTTTAAAAAAATGGATAGTTTTTGCTATCCGGTACTGTAGTGCCTTCATTTAATAATCTAGTGCCTTTGTCCAATAATCTAGTACTTTCATCTAATAATCTAATATCTTCACTAAAACTATAGTAATTATATATTGCTTCTGCTATAATAATGTTAATTGCTTAGTATATGCTTTATAAACTTAATAATATTGTTATATAGAATCTTCGTTTAATAATCCAGTACCTTCACCTAATAATCCAGTGCCTTTAACCAATAATCTAATATCTTCACCAAACTATAGTAATTATACTGTATATTGCTTCTGCTATAATAACATTGATTGCCTAGTATATACTTTATAAATTTAATAATATATTATATAATGCTTTTGCCCAATAATCCAGTGCTTTCATCCAATAATCTAGTACTTTCACTCAATAATCTAATGCCTTTGCCAAACTATAGTAATTATATATTGCTTTTGCTATGATAATATTAATTGTCTAGTATACACTTCTAAATTTAATTGTCCGGAGCGAAGCGGAGGACACTCTGTTTTTACGATAGACTGTGATAATCAAGATCATGTAGAGTTGTCCTTCTGTCCACTTTTATGAATACTGATTGGCCGAATATTTTTGATTTGTATTGCTTCCTTTTACGAAATACTAAACAGCTATATATACTTTCATGCTCCGGACTTTTACTGGTTTCCAGTTCCTAGTAATATTGTTATATAGTGCCTTTACACAATAATCTAGTGTCTTTGCCCAATAATCTAATGTCTTCACCAAACTATGATAATTATATATTGCTTCTGCTATAATAATATTAATTGCCTAGTATATACTTTATAAATTTAATAATATGTTACATAGTGTTTTCGCCCAATAATCTAGTACTCTCACCCAATAATCCAGTGCTTTCACCCAATAATTTAATACTTTTGCCAAAATATAGTAATTATATATTGCTTCTGCTATAATAACGTTGATTGCCTAGTATATGCTTCTAAATTTAATAATATTGTTATATAGTACCTTTGCCCAATAATCTAGTGCCTTTACCCAATAATCTAATGCCTTTGCCAAACTATAGTCATTATACATTGCTTCTGCTATAATAATATTGATTGCCTAGTATATGCTTCTAAATTTAATAGTATTGTTATATAGTGTCTTTGTCCCAAAATTTGGTACTTTTGTTTTATAGTAATTGTAGTTCAGTATTTTCGCCACCTGATAACTGTAATCTTGGTTGTTATACAGTACTTTCATCTAATAGTTGCATATTTAATAACAATCCTGATTCAAATTCATTATTTGAAACTTGTAGTTATTCAAAGTCTCAACCTAGTAACAACTATATTAAGTTATTTAAAAACTTGTTTGTTAATTTTAATTTGTTTTTATAAAGTATAACAAATGCTAAATATCAAATTTAATTCTAGCTTTTGCTAACATAACTAGTAATTTAAACTCTAAAAGACATGAAATATTACGTAAAAATGCATGACGAAATTTTGAGCAGTATACAGAAAAAATATCGTAGCAAATGTTAAAAAAAAGAAAACTTGTTAATTTTCAAGTTGGTGACTTCATAAGAGTAAGTGTTCCAAAGATTTAATATTGATCGACCCACTTTACCTTGCAAGATTGTTGGGAAAATTAAAGATAATCAATACTGACTAGGCTATAAATTTGGCACCATTAAGGGTAGAGGGTACTATTTTAAAATTATATATAAACTTAATGGTAAATTTTTTTTATATTTAATTTTATAAAAATTATATTAAGTAAACTAATTTTAATTCTTAAGAAATATTTGTAGAGTGGGTCTTTCTGATTCTAATGGTAGTAAAATCATTAAAATTAGTCAAAAACTCAGCGAGATATAAAGTTTTAAAGATTGGGTATAAAAATTTATTAATAAAATTAACATATAGACAAGCCAATCAAATTTGGCGATTTTGTGTAACCCCAGAAAATTTTGAGCCAACCCAGAAAAACTTTGTGATATATATAAGTATATTTTTTTTAAATGATATAATAGTTAAAATTTTTACCATAATAGATAAATTATTTTATTTATATTTTATAAAATTTTGGCTAAAATTAATTACAACCGTAAAAAGTTTTATTAGTAGCACATTATCAATTTCTATATAAATCTTATTGTACCACCAAAATTATATGACAAAATGATCTACATACCCCCTACCCTTAAATCATATTCAATCTTTACTCTTCTACCAAACTTACCTACCGATTTTAAGGCAACTACACTTGACCTACATATTGAAACTCCTATTATTGTATCATTCTCCTGGAATCTCCCAACTACTACTTGCACTTTTGGAAACTTATCTCCTCTTCCTGCTTACTAAGAGAATCTTGATTTTGTCACTTCTGCTATATAATCTATATATACTTTTGAACCTGAAGATTTAGAAAATTCTAACTCTCCCTCTTTAACTCCATATAACGAAGATACTACTCATATTGAATTTCCCCCTCAAATTGTCTTATCGTCTTCTCTACTTACTGAAATCCCATTAGATAATCATTCTCTTAAACAACAACCGAGCCCAATGCCTTCTACTCCTCAACAACCTGGTATAATCCGATGGTTACTTAATTGTATAAGTTTCCATAATAATTCTCCTAGTCTAGTTCAACTCTTTGTCATACCCAGAGCCTATTCTGAAGCCAATATAGCTATCAATATTCGATCTACTTCTTCATTAACCACTCAACTTCAACATCTAACAAATCTTTCTCTACCAAAATCAGTTGCTCTTTTAACAACAGAAGCTCTTCATCAAGAAATTAACTGGGATGAATATCTTGATTTACCTCCTCTATCTGGAAATAACACACAGTCTGATGCTAAATCTGAAGCTACTATTAACTAAGAATCAGAATCTGAAGCTGAACCTGAGCTTGTACCTATTGATAACCAGGAACTAAACCAAGAACTGGAACAAATTAATAATCCAGAGCCAGAACAACCAAGCCAAATGGCCGACACTACTTTAACTGCTGCCACCAATACTCTAAATAACCTAGCTGACAATCTAGAACATGGTGGTGAAAAATCTTTTATTAAAATAGACTTTTATCGAGGTAATGGAACTCAAGACCCTATAACTTGGATAGAAGAATTTGAACGTGCTGCCAGAGCCAACCACTGAAATGCTACCCAACAACTAAAGTTAGTCTTTGCCTATATGAAGGACAATGCTCAAGAATGGTTAACTAGTTTAGAAAATGCCCCAAATTATTTTTATTATGAACAACATGGCCAAAGAGTAAATAATGTTGATATTATAAGTTTTACTCATCTATTTAAAGAAAAATTCAGTACTACTAAACAAAAAGCTACTTGGCAAAAACAACTCTTCGAAATTAAACAAGGAACAGATACAGTTAATATCTACGTTAGCTATTTTTTACAAGAAAATCACTACCTTGCTACTTTTCTCATTCAATTCTTTATTCAAGAACTCCAACTAAAATATGCTGTTAATGTCCAAGCTTCTGAACCTGCTAACCTGGACAATGCTATAACTGAAGCTAAAAAATGAGAAACAGGAAGAGTTATGACCTTTAACTATAATGCTAACAATAATACTAACCAAGCTATTGAACATTTAACTGAGCAAATAGCTAAATTAAGTATTAACTTTGCTGAAAAACAAACAGTACCTTCTCCTTCTTCTATTTTAGTTTATTATTCAGACAAAGATAAAAATTTCTTTCGACAAGGTAATAATAATAATAGTGTAGTATGTTACTACTGTAGAAATAAAGAACATTTTATTAGAGACTATCATATTAGAAAAGATTATAAAAGAAGAAACTCTTGTAATTATTCTTGTGACCGAAGTAGTAATTACTCTTCTAGAGATAATCGATCCTATAACTGTTCTCGTTCTCATTAGAGATCAGAATCGTTATCCCCTTATCTGGATATCCGTATGGTTAGCACATATCCGGATACAATAAACGGCTTACAAATAATAATCTTTATCCATTAGTTTTAAAAAGAATAATCTGGCAGGTATTCGCGGATATCCGCAGATATCTGTAAGTATCTGTCAATGTTTGTGGGTATCTGCAGGTAACTGCAGATATCCGGATATAAATTAAAGTAATATCATTTTCAAATATAAAATAGATGAATCTGCATACCACTACAATGAGAATATGCATATACTGTTGAAATTTAAAAATAAGTCGTCACTGAATTTAGCTTATCTCTGATGTATTAGTCGATATTTATTCCATATGGTAAATTCCAGAAAGTATAAAAATATAAAAAATTCTGATTTCACTATTACTACTGTACTATAACGAAATCGATATTCTTACTTTTTCTTAATGATTTTTTACGGATTTTTTTTTCTTATCTAAGGTCATAATGACTATACATTTTTTAAGATCATTATTTGATCTATTTTTACCTTTTTTTTTAAATTGTCAACCAAAAAGCTATAAAATGATAATATGTGATTCATCATACATCAGTTTTACATGAAGATAATTTGCCAAAAAACATGAAACATATAGAGCAAGAAAATATGACTGATCTTGGTGATAGTGATTTTGGGCTAGAAGAAAATCCTAGTAGTGATAATTTCTTTGTAAGACAGCCGAAAAACGTGTAGACACTTCTAAAGGTATTGTAAAAAAGAAAAGACAATCAAGTGAAAGCACAACTAATACATTAGCAGAGACATTAAGTAACGAAAACATTCCTGAGGATGATAACAATCAAGTAACTAGTAACACATCATCTGAAACGGGTCTTAGTACTAATCAGCAGCCTTCTAAATCTGACCTTAAATGCCTTCAACTTGTACCTATTAATAAGGTACCAGGAAATAGTTGGATATGGAGTTATTATCGATTATATAAACCCGTGCAGCCTTATAAGAGGATAGTTAGTTGTTTAGTTGAAGTCAATAAGAATAATAGGACTTATTAGTGCGGTCATTTAATGGGATCAACAGATTCTTCGACCGGTAACTTTATTGGGCATTTAGTTTCACGACATGCAATTATGGAAGAATCACACAAGCAAAAGCTTAGACAACAACAATCTACACAACCAAAACTTGATCAGATGTTTCAAGGATTAGTAGCAAATGATCCTAAATGAAAGGCAAGGCGAAATCAAAAGTTTGTAAGCATGTTAGTCAAGGATCAATTGCCTATTAGTTTGAGAGAAGGAGTTGGCTTTTCTGAATTTTTGGAAGAATTTGATCCAAATTATTAGCTACCTAGTGAAAAACTTTGTCACACATTGCTTACAAACGGCTTTCTATATTCAAAAGAAAGTCTTAAAAAAATGCTTTATGATAATATTATATCTTGTTCTTAGACTTGTAACCTTTGGACAGGATGTAATCATATGGGATATCTTGGAGTAACGTGTTTATTTATTGATAATAATTTTCAGTTAAATAAGCTAGTTCTTATGATTAAATATTTACCTTATTCACATGATGGAGAATCAATTTCAGAGGCATTAAATCTTATAATCGATGAGTGGAGATTAACAAATAAAGTTTTTACAATCACTATGAACAATGGAAGCAACATGGTTAAGGCTATAAAATGTATGCCAAATAGTGTTTGAATTCCATGTACAGCCCATACCTTGCAGCTCGTTATTGGAAAAGAGTTGTTAGATGCCAAACTTCTTATTGCACAGGGCCAAATGATTTATGTTGTTCTTTACCACATCTAAACAAACAGAAAGATTAATAAATACGCAAAAAAAATTGAGTCAACTTGAAAATATAGTAGGTATTGTCCAGTGTCTGAAATTCAATTTTTAAATTAGTTGGGGCTGCAACCAATTAAAAAAAATGACTTGCGGATTATAAAAATTTATAAAAATTTATTGCGCACATGAATATTTAATCGAAATTTATAGGTAAATTTTGCAAATTTATATGCAGAATTTGCATGTGCACTTCAGATTTTGGCTACAAGAATTTAAAATTTGCTGCGGCCTGCAGACTCCGCAACCCAATTTCAGACACTGGTATTGTCACAGCAGTAACTGACTACTAATGGTTGTACTCCAATTTTGCCGTGTTTATCAAATTACTTACTTGTCACACCATTTTGAACATTTCTCCAAGGAAGTACTTTTACTTTTTTAACCTTTTATGACTCCTTCGCATAGGCAGATAACTTATTATTACTTTTATGTTTGTGCAATGATTGAAAATAGTAAGATAAGAGGTGTGGCAGCTTAGTGAAGTGGTCAAGTTGTCACCCTCTCCAAGTAGCAGGTCTAGGGTTCAAATCCCACGGA
>CAJVPY010003478.1:0-14044 GCA_910591965.1 Dentiscutata erythropus
CAGTAGCCAATCATATTGTATTTTTGTCTCATAATGTTTGTCTCATAGTGTTTGTCTCATAGTGTTTATCTCACAGTATTTATCGTTATAGTGTTTATCTACACTATTATATATTATATATTGATAGTTATTAGATGTGAAGCAGCCAATAAAAAAAAATTATTTAACCAATAATCAATAATCTAATTATTAAATAAAATCAATATGCAAAATAATTTATAACCAAAAGTATAATACTAAATTCATATACTGTGATAGTATAAAATCATAGTACGTATTTAATATAAAGTAGTAAAAAATTGGAGGTATAAATAGCAATAGTTTTATTTATAATATTTATATAATTTAAAATATAAGGCCATGCAAAATTAATTAATTGGTTTTCATAACCCAGCCAGGTCAAATTTTGAAAATTTCAAAAAAAATTTTTTATATGTTTTAATAACTGGGTGGATTTAAAAAAAAATTATATAAATTTTATAAAATTTTATATATGAAATTTAAAAAAAAAAAGCCGGGCAGCCGGGTCTATTTAAAAGTTTCATGTTATAAAACCAAGTAATTAAATTTGTATGGCCTAATATATATAAATATAATACAAATATAATAAATAAATAAATAAAATAAAATTAAAAAAATCTTGGCTTTTTTTAAAAAATATAAAATAAAATTCTATTTTATTTTGGTATTATCGTTATCGTTATCAATAAATTTAAGTATCCAATCAAAATTCAATTTTGGAATTATTTTAAATTGATTGGCTATAATAATTTCATTTTATTCTTAATGGAAGTATTCACTGTTCCTGGTCGCCATAAAACAACCTTTTTTTAACATAATTTCTAATATATATATATATATATAATTTTTTTAATAAATATAAGTATTTTATTCATATATTTTTTTCTTAACAAATAAAGTATATATAAAATCATAAAAAAAAGATATTTTGATAAAATATTAAAAATAGTTTACATTTCGAAATCTAAAATCAGAAAGTTAAATAAGAGCATCCAAATGAAATTTATAACTTTTTTTTAAAAAAAAAGGATTTAAATCGAAATAAAAGCACAAATTACTAATTTTAAACCCTCCAGTACTAATAAAAAAATAAACAAAAATTGAGGTCTTAGATAAGTATGTCATATCGAATATCAACACAATTAGAAAATTCAAAAGAAGCGTCAAATAATTGCTTCTTTGATATAACAGTTTCAGTGTGATATTAAGGTGAATTGTGGTAAACTATCTTGTGTTTGACCATATTGTGTTCTCTCCATTCCTTTGGAGATTTGCGGTTGAGCCCACAGATAATACACGTATAATTGATGATTTCTTTATTACCTCTTTTTCTATGACCAATTATAGGAGGTAGTTGTTCAGGAACAATTATATGGCTTGCAGTCTGTTGGCCAGATGCAATAATATAACTTGCAGGTTGTTGACCATCAACAGTGATATGTTGTCCAGGAACAATAATATGACTTGCAGGAATAAAGGTATTATTGACGAATCCAGGAACAATGACATTACTAGTAAACCATTGCTCAGCAATATAACTTGCAGGTTGTTGTCCAGGAATAAAAGTATAATTGACATGCTGTTGGCTAGGGATAAACAATGAACTTAATAAATTACTATCATCTAAATTAAGAATAAAAATTAGGTTAATGTTTTGCAAAATTAAAAAAATTTTCTGTTGAAGATAAAAATAATTTTTACCTGATTCAGGATACCAGCGAAGGTAATTCAATTTGATAGGATCATGAATAAATTCCAATACATTTGATAGCAATAAAGTCTCATAATCTAACGAATGAGATAATTTTATTAAAATTGTACGATATTGCATTAAATTATAATTAATAGCAAAATTACGTTATACAGTATTATAAATAACGTAGTTTTATTATTACATTATTGAAAAAAAACTGCTTAAATAGCAAAAAATTTTTTTACTTGGTCTAGCGTCATGATAGTTTACTGTGACTGAAGTTGTTTGATCAGAAATAGCACCAGAAACAATAGACAATACATCCGGAGAGCGATCATAATAACCGTAATCTAAGTTAAAATGATGAAATTAAATTATTAAATTTTTGACAAAGCTTATTCGAAGATAAAAAAAAGCTTTTACCTGATCTCCGATCATAGTAGTTTACTACAATTGGCATGTTACCATAAACGAATCGCAATAACCACAATAAATCCGATATATTGTCATCACCAGGACTATCTAACACTAATGTAAATAAGAATTATAAATTTGCATAATAAGTAACATGGTAAAATAAATTTTTTTTTACCTTTTCTAACGTCATAATAATTTATTGTTGGCTGACAATAAATAGGCTCAGGAATAGGAATAACTGGCGACAAACTTGAAGAGTCATCACAAACTGTGTAGCCTAATGTTAAAAAAATTAGGTTATTTTTTGTTTTTAGTTTATCATATTTTTGATAAGGTCACATGAAATTTGTATTATTCCCGACAAATAATTATTGTGCAGTTTACGATCCTTTACGACAGCAGTAATACGTTATTAATCGATACACGTTAAAATACTTGCTTTAAAGTAGCAAAATGATTCAATGTAAAAAAAAAAAAAAATAGATAAATAAAATAAGACCTACCTAAATAATTCGATTCATTATCGACAGGATCGTCTAGAGTTTAGGTTAATAAACATTAATTTGTTACTTTTGCTTGTACGTATTTAATATATAAGCCTATTTAAATAAACAAAGGAACCAAAAACTAATCATTGTTAAACCAAATTTACATTCAACTATGGATATAACACCTTACACCGAAATAATTTTAATGAAATTTGTCACGTGCCAGGAAAAACACAAACATATTCGCAGTGCAATTATTGAAATTTCATGAAGTCTGATCAAACTAATAGGTTCGGTCGTTTAATATTAATAAAAATAACATTTTCTTGAAAAAAGTATTATAAACGCGAAACCTATTAGTAAAAACTGTTATAACGATGCGGAGTTTTAAATCCCGATTAATATATACATAGTTGACTGTACTAAGATAAATTTATTATCACAAACAGCATGATTCTTTTATCAAAAAAAAAAAAAAAAAAAAAAATTGAGAACGAACGGTGTATTGTGACAAATTTACCTTGGGCAGTTACATAACTAAACATGTTTAATATTCAATAACGCGACTAATGGTGGAAATTGAACTTTTAAAATTTTTTGAGAGATATATATATATATATATATAATTAAGGTAGGATTTAGGGTGATAATAAAAGATCATAAACGAGTTTAGTAGAATTTATATTTTCAATAAAGACCCCATTTCCCTCATCAGCCGCGACATTCAATAAAACTAAATAATAATATATATATTTGCATTATAAAAAAAAAAACTTTTTTTGAATAAATAAATATTTATCACCGTTCGCACATGTAATAATTCATTAATAATTATATGGCTTATATTAAAACCAGTTTGATGTAACTTTCATATTAACTACGACAAGATTCATGTCTCGTGTAAACGCGAATGGATGCAACTCCAAGTTTTAGAGTACAGATTGAAATTTAGATTAGCCTTAACAGGGTTGGGCGCGAAAGAGCTGCATAAATGATTATTGTAAAGTATATATGTATGTATGTTTAACTAAAATTGATTAACCTGTATCATTATTAGCGGAATGAGTTAAATATAAAAACTCCGATAGTTGACTGGATCTAACTATGGAAGGAATAAATGTTTTTAGGGGATAGATAGATTAAGGTCAGGTCACACGTTAAGTATTTGAATTGTTTATTTCAAACAGTAAATAAATTTTCATCATATGCCTTAGTTAAGGATTCAAGTAACAAATATTTCTTGAAAAAAAAAATCCGTTACGGTCAGCTGCGACAGAATGCTGGAATGATAGAATGAAAATCCTTTCAATTGTATTACATTATGTGATAAGAAGTCGTGAAAGTTATTTACTAAGTATTGCACCTAATTTTTTTACTTCTATAATAGAATAAACTTGTAATTTTAATTTTAAAGTTGTAATAGTTTCCAAAATTAACACATTAATTTAAATTCCTGTATGAAAAACCCTTGCATTAAAAATATTATACCGTAAATCCCTTGCATTAAAAATATTATAAAATCCCTTGCATTAAAAAATTTTGTAAAATCCAACAATATTGGTGATTACTTTCTGATTCTGGGCAGGCAATATAACATCCAATTTTGTCCGTGACGTTATACACATGCGAAAAACTACAGAAATCATAATACGTATCAGAAAAAAATTTTTTTTTCTACTTATTCAGACATAATAGCCATTGTCAAATCCTCTTGATGCACAGAGAATAATGCATACATGACATTGCATATAGTGTATTTCTTTATTCCAGTCACTTGGTCAAAATCAATAAAACTTGTAATTTTTTATAGTGAATAAATATGAATATGCTATATAGTAATTAAATATTATGTTAAATCATTTATTTATATTTTGACGGTTATTTTTATATGATTTATCATATAGCAAATTCGTATTTATTCATCAAATTATTATAAATAAAGTTTTACTGATTTCGTATGACCAAGAAACTGGAATCAAAGAATGTATATACACAATGGCATGCATGTATGAATACTATTTGTGTAAGTATAATCCATGCGCGCCAAAATCATACCAAAAGAGATTTGATAATAACATTTATGCAAATTTTATACGTAGTTAGTTTAACCGAAAAAAATTCGAAATGTTATAGTAAATCTTCGCATATACAGTGTTACAGTCAAATTAAGATTTCAAGCAACAAATATTTCTTGAAAAAACTCTTGTTACAGTATGTTTACTGATTTTTCTATTATATTACACTGGAAATTTTACAATTGTGTTACGTTATGTGACAAGAACCGGCAAGAACCGCAAGTTATTTATTAGGCATCTAAATTTTATAATTTTTTCTCTTCTATAATATATATATATATATATAACAAGTTTCAATGTCCATTTTAAGTCGTAATTGTTATTTTAATTTCAAGTTTACAGAAATGACAACAAAATTAACACATTAAAGACAGGATTAAAACCTTGTAAAAAAAAACCCCCTTGCATTAATAAAATATAGCAATATATGATTATTTTCCCGGTTTGGTAGGTAATATACAGCTCTATAATTTTGACTAATAATTTTAACTGTAGGATTTCTAAGCCTACTTACTAACTTAATTGCAGCACAATCGCTATCGTACGTACAGTACGTATCTGGTATAATTTTTAGGTTTATGCAAGAGAAATCATGCATGCATGTGATGTATTTCTTTTATTCCGGTTTCTAGTCACACAACAAATCGGTCTAAAAGTCTGAATTACACAATATACTATTAAATTTACTGCATTTATATTTTTTGACGGTTATTTTTAATTATCATATAGCAAATCCATTCATCACTGAATTATAAGCTAAAATATATTATTGATTCGTATGATCAAACTGGAATAAAAAAGAAGTACAAGTACACTGTACGTAATGACATGCATACATTAATTTCTTTATGTAAACCCATATAGGCCAAAATCATGCTAAAGAGATTTGATTAAGCAAGTTTTTACAGTTAGCCGATTCGGCTGAATTAAATGTGTGATGGTAAATATTCGTATGTGTATAACATTACAGTCAAAATTAGAGATCTATACAGCTTATTTAGGATTCAAGACCCCATTTTCTCGATAAAACAACACTCATTATGGTCACTGAAAACTTTATAATTGAGTCACACTATGCGATAAGAATTATGAGAGCTATTTACTAAGCATCGCTTCTAAAATTATAATTTTTTTTTTCATTTGTCCATTCTAACACTTTAAGATAATTGTTATTTTAGCTTCCAATTTAACACATTAAAAGAAAGAATAGTGCTAAAATATTGTATGAAAACCCTTAAAATACAATTATTTTCTGAATTTGGAAGGTAATAACGTAGAAAATTTTATTAAACCATATTAATCAAAGTTTTTTTTTTTTTTTCGGGCTAAAGCTAGCTAAAAATTCTGTTACTTTTTATGGGTTTATGCAAGAGAATTAATGCATGCATGGAATTCATATGTATTTCTTTTATTCTGGTTTTTTAGTTACACAAAATTAGTAATTTAAAAAATCACGACTTTTATTTATATAAATAATAATACAATTTAAACAATTATATATTACATTAAAACTAAATGATTTACCGTAAAACATAGAGAATACCCTACTTTTTCAATTTCAGATTAGCGGAAATAACAATAAAATCTTTAGTCAAGTTATTCCCGTTAATCTGAAATTGAAAAAGGGTAGAAGGTGCTGTGCTTATTTTCCATATTTTACGGTAATAAATTATTATATATTTTTTATCAAATATTATCGTTATAAATAAAGCTCATGATTTCGAATTACAAGTTTTTACTGATTTTGTGTGACTAAGAAAACCGGAAAAAAATAACTATGTAATGCTATGCATGTATGAATTCTCTTGTGTAAATCCACATACCGCCAAAATTATACCAAGGATTTGATAATGGCGATTGTGCTGCAATCAGCGCTAAATGATCAAATTTTGCAGTTAGTCTGCTTAGCCGAAAAAAAAATATTCTGATTAATATAAATCTTCGCATGTGTATAACGTTACAGTTAAAACTTTGGCTTGTATATGTAGTAAGCGGAATAGAATTAAAGTTAATTCGAGACCTACTTAGATAACTATACTGAAATCTGCTCTTCACTCTGACTCAAACATCTATAACTTAAATTCTATTCCCACTTACAAATATATAAATTCGATTTATAAAACTATTTAAAAATCTTTGATTAAAAAGGGCAATTACCAGTCTAAAGCTTTATGATATGAATGTGCATCGAAACATTCATTACAATCAAATATTATACGATAATAAATTGACCGATTATTTCATCAAAGAGACACATACTCACGATAGTGAATATTTGAAAATTCTATACGATCAAGTATTATATGATAATAAATTAGTCGATTATTTCATCAAAGAGATACTTACTCAATATTTGAAAATTTCATACGATCAATTCACCAATGTTATTTGTATCAATAAAGGAGGGTCTAGCGCAATTTATAAAGCAACTTGGAACTATGGCAATGAATGTGAAATTGACGTTGTTCTTAAAGTTATTGAAGATACTAAAAACATGGTCTCTATCTTTTTGAACGAGGTTAGTATTCAGAAATATATAATTAAATATATTAAAACTAAATATATTAAATATATAATATTATTTATTTATTTATTATTTTGTTAGTTAATGATCTATAATCGATGCGGAAAAAGTTTCTCTGATTTACACTTCCAGGAAATTTATGGCATCAGTCAAGATCCGAAGACTAAAAAGTTTATAATAGTCATGAAATTAGCACAATATGGGGATTTGCATCATTTTCTTTTAAATCACATTTTAACATGGTACGAAAAATTAAACATACTAAAATCTATAGCTTGGAATCTTATGATTCTTCATCAGAAAGATATCATTCACTGTGATTTTCATAGTGGAAATATACTTATGAATGGCGATGGCAGCTATTCTCCACGTGCTAAAATCAGTGATTTTGGTGTAAGCAAGCTAGCAGACACGTCTTATAATCAAAATCAGGTTTATGGTATAATTCCATATATTGCTCCTGAGGTACTAGAACACGGACATTATACCAAACATTCAGACATTTATAGTTTAGGAATGATTATGTGGGAAATGATTAGTGGATGTAAACCTTTTCATGACCGAAAACATAATGAATTTCTTATTTTAGATATTATTTATGGTCTTCGTCCCGAGTTTATCGATGGCACTCCACAAGAATTAGTTGAACTAATAGAGGAATGTTGGAATTATGATCCTTCAAAGCGACCAACTGCATATAAAATCATGAATGATCTGGAATTTATTACCCAAAAGTTATGGGATAATAAAATATCTTTTTCAGAAATAACACCCTTTTCACATATGAAGGAAACCAATCCACATTTAATGTCCCTGCAAAGTTCTTTAATCACTGAAATTTTATTTTTGCAATATAATTCTGAATATTTATTTGATATCATTACCGTTTAGCACTGTATAAAGTATCCCCCTCGAATAATATCCTACCACATAAAGTACCCTCCTTCTCCACCAATGAAATTGCTGGAAGTACCCGGTACTATTCAATTTTAAAAATGGTGTTCTTGAATAAGACCCTGGTTACTGTATACAGTGCTAAACGGTAATTGTGGCGGATTAAAATGAAATCGGATTAAAATACAGTATAATGTGAAAAAAAAGACAAGCCACCGAAAAATAAAAATTTTTGAGGAACATTTTTTAGGGTTTTAGGGTAGAGTTTATAATAAACGAGTATAAGTGGGTTTTAAAGGGTTAAATAGAAATCCACATTTCATTTTAATCCGATCTATTTCAGCGACATTCATAATGTGTCGGTGGCAAATCTTTATTAAATAATGATAATAACAATAATAAATTATAATATATGTACAGTCATACAAACCAAAAAAAAATCTTGGCATTAATTTTACATGTTCATGGTGGTCCTTGGAATCGTGATTACATTATCTATTATTTTGTGTGCCCGTCTTTTTTATAGAAAAATATCTTTATAGCCACAATTGCATTATAATCACTGTCGCGTTTTCTAGAAATTTTTATAATTTCTAGTATGTAACTCGTCGTTTCTAAAATTTATTATCCAGATGTGTCCCGAGATAATTCAAACAATATATTATGTATAAAGCTACAAATGCCCAATGGAATTCTAATTTTGGGTCTTCCCATATAATATGAGCAACAACCTAATTTCATCGAGTTCAAATTTACCGTATTTGAATGAAATATTGCCCTGAGGAAAAAAAATTATTTTGCTCGCATTCGGCTAAATTGATTATTTTCATATTCCTAAGACAAATATAAATTACGATGAATTGATAAACTACCAGCAAAAAACTTATCGATTTGGAAGAATCAACATGTTTTAAGCACCTTGACATAAATTACAAAGTATGCTATATATTCTGTCAACAGGACACATTAACAAATTCACTCGACTTTAATAAGTTGTAATACAGGATTTACCAATTCAATGACTTTGTAATCTGAATGTTTTTTGGCCCAATAATAATCTTTAGTGGTTTTAATAGTTGTATTTGATGAATATTAATACAAAAGTTATACCAGTAATCTAAGTTTTACAATTTTAATTAACAGATTTGATATCATGAAATTTAGTAAATTTTTCAAATGTATTGTGAATATATTCTTGTAACTCAGTCCTTTTTTAAAACATTTACAGTATAGAGCGATTTGACGAAGAGTTCATAAATAAATTCGTAAGATCACAAAGTAAGCACCAAACGATTTCTCACTAGGACTGGTATGTAGTTTCTAGTATAATACAATATAGAAAACTCATTTCTAACTCCCTTTAAACAATTCAAGCGCCTATTATACTGTACAATAATATTTTTTGTAATTTTTATAATTTCTGTTTTTGGTAGGCCATTTTTTTTATACGCATAATCTTCAATAATTTCAACAACATTTATTTGTATATTCGCCTTTATTAGTTTTGTCCCTCTTTATAGTTTCGTCAGTTTCGTCACCTTTCATTTGATTTTAATTTACGAAAAGCGAAACTAGGTTTCGCATTTCGTCAGCGCGAAACCTCAAGGTTTCGTCTAACAACTATATCTACGACACTTCCAAATTTTGTTACTTCTTTTTCGGAATTTACTACGAACCAACAGAACACAAAAACGAGTCTTTTTTATTTGCGGCGAATATTTTTAGCATGTAATATGATAATGATTTGAAGATCCATAACGATAGCGATAATAATGTAAAAAGAGTGAAGTACTTGAACAATTATTTTTTCTAATCAATCAATGAAAAATTTCGACCAATAAACACAACTATATGATAGAAAAAGGACACCTGGGCCTCTATCTCTTGTTGATTGGAATGATAAATACCCTTGGTCGGTTAAACGAACTTCCGCTAATAAAAACTTTCGTTACGTGTTTTATTCATTGGAATAATCAATGCAATTGATTCGTTAAACTATTTTTTTACTAATAAAAATTTACCCTCAAACCCGTTCCGACGGATTGGTTAAGGTGCTTGAGAACACCCTTTATTTCTTAAAAGAAATCTCTTTCGTTGACTTCGATCATTACGTTGTTGACCTCTTGAATTACTGTCATGGATCCGTAAAACACTACTGTATTAGATCGTTATTTGGCATAAGTTAACTCAGGCACATACATGGTCACGCGTACGGAAGCATCAGTGAGGTGTAATGGACCTTCTGTTGTTTTGTTATGATATGATTTCCACGCCGTCTTTTATTACTGGATGAAGGATGAAGCTAATAAAAAAAAAGCAATGTATATGTCAGTTAGTGCAGATAACAATCAAAAAATCAAATCATTTCACATATGATTCACTTACCGGTGGTAACGGGTTGTTCTATGATATTGCAAATGTGGGTTACGAGTTAACTTCCCGAAATCAATTTTACTGAACTACCATTTCACCGAAGTCACAATACTGACATTCCATTTTACTAACAAGACATAATTTTGAAAATCCCATTTTATCGAAAGTTCATTTAACTGAAAATAAAGTTTACCGATAAGACATTTATCTGTAATTTTCATTTCACCGAATACTAAAAAAATGAATGTCTATTTTACTGACATGCAATTTTACCGAATGGTACATTTTTCTGACATTCTATTTCTTCGAAAATATTTTACTGAAAGCTCTTTTACCGAAGGATGTTTTACCGAATTTACAGATATTCTTATTAATTCTGGGTCACTTGATAAACCAAAATGGTTCTACCACAAAATCTGAAAGCCACTTTCCCGAAAGAACATAATACCTACTGACTAGTGATGCAGGCGGAATTTCCAGTGAACCGTACGACACATAGCAAGTTACGGTTACGGCAAAAGCCGTATGAATCCCAAATGCCGTATTCAAATGTCAAATTTGATATCTATAACTATGAATATGTGGCCGATTACTATATTCAATATATTGGATATAATTAATCAGATGCGTGTTATTATGATAAATGTAATATGTAATAAATATGTAATAAGTAATTAATCAATCATAGCATCACTGACGTAATAAAAATAATATATTAATCACTTTCTTGAAATTGTTTTTTAACAAAAGTCTTTTCCACAATGAATACAAGCAATGATATTTTAAATAATTTGCCATTATCTGAATTACATTATAATGTTAATCAACTTTATACTTGTCAATCGTCCACTTCTGAACAATTATTAAAACCACTCCAAGAGCAAAATGAAATTGGTACATCTCAAGAAATTGATGATAGTCAAAATAACTCATCCGATGAAGAAAATTTTCAATCCAATCAACCTAAGAAAGATGCCGAGGTGGTGAACCTAAAAGAGATCTGGTTTGGAATGATTTTAATACTGGAAATTCCTTAGGTGATGGGCATTATGAAGCTAGCTGCAAATATTGTTCAACTGTATGGAATTATGGAAAACCACAGACACTTAAGAGACATTTAGCATGAGAATATGCAGAAGTTCCTTATGAAATTAAAGAAATCTGGCAAGATAATTTGGCATTTGAGGAAAAAACAATTAGAAGGTGAAATAAAACTAAAGTTAAAACAGGATCTTTAAAAATAATATCAGAAGAAAAGCAGTGACAAATTGATAAGGCTATTTTAAAGGGATGGATGTGTGCTGGAATTCTCTTTGAAACTATTGATAATCCTTTCATAATTGATATGCTCAAAACTTTAAATACTAAATATAATTCTCTTTCATGATATACTCTTTCTAAATGTATTCTTGATGAAGAAGTAGCTAAAATTGAAAGATTAATTAACAATGAGTTAGAAGATGAAATGAATCTAACTTTAAATAAATAATTTATATATTGTATTAATTTTTTATACTTAATATTTTTTAGTAATTAATAATATGTATTTTTTTTATGTAGCACTTGATAGATAGATGGCACTAACAGGAGTATCATTTTATAATTATATAATTATAATTCCTAGTCATCAAGAGTATTTATTTCAAATTAAAGACTATTCAACTATATCACAAACTGGAGACTTTTTGGCTGAGGAAATTAATAATGTTTTAAATAAAATTGGAGTAGAAAAATTTGTTATAGTTGTTACTGATTATAGTTCTAATGTAAGATAAGCAAAACAATTAGTTAATGAGCAATATAACTTTATACTTAATATATGGTGTGGTGTACATGCTGTTAACTTAATAGCATCAGATTTATCTGAAACAGATAAAATTAAAAGCTTAATTAAACAATGTGAAATGATAGTAAGTTTTTTTCATCACTCTTCAATAGCTAATAGATATTTAAAAAAAGGATTAACAATTATGAATATTGAAAGAGGTGGGCTTAAAACTTATTGTAAAATATGATGAGTTCTTTGTATATAACTGTAGATTCTCTTATTCATATGCAGCCAGTATTTGATTAGGTAAATTTATAATATATATTAAAAATTTATTTAATGCAAATATTTTTAAATTAATCTATATTTTTAATATATTTAGCTTATCAACAATTATGTGACTGTAATTTCTAACAAGATTGTCTTCAATTTAATTTAAAATTTTGAATTTTTAAATCAATGCTGCCATATATTAGCAATTTTTAAACCTATAAAGGATATGATCAATCAATTAGAAAGTCAGCATGCAACTATTGCTGATTGCTATATAGTATTAATTAAAATTGTAGCAGCTATAAACCATTTTTCAAATGCTAACTTGTTTAAATCTAAAGCATAAAGATTTATAATTTACAGTTTAAGGAGTTTGCTACACTATTATATCAGCTTGTATACTATTTGCATCTACTATATCAAGATATATATATAATTAATTTTATTTATTAATAATCTATTTTAATAAATTCTATATATATTACATTTTAGATACTGGATTAAAGTAAGGTCAATTTAACCAAATTAGTGAAACTGCAGGTATAATGTGGCAAGAACTGGGGTATGATGAAGCATCTTGTGTAGATTTATTAATGGAGCTTCATACCTATAAATATAGAGAAAAACCTTATATACAAATATTTAAAAAGGAAAAGAAATCATCTTTAAAATGGTGGCTTAGTATTGATACCCAAAAAGATGCATTAGCTGAACTAGCTATTAAAATCTTTTCTATTCTCCCATCACAAGCTATATGTGAGCAGAATTTTTCAACTTTAAAGTAGATCTTTTGAGATCACAAAACAAGAATTAACATTTTTCATTTGGAAGCAATGTCAAAAATTTAATCATTTTGTCATACAAATATTAAAAGTGAATTAAATTTTTATAGCAAAGAATTGCTAGAATGTAACTTTAGAAATAGTGTAAATAGATCAATAGTTAATTCTAGCTAATTAGAATTTGAGCAATCTGAAGAATTTTCAAATTCTTTTAACTCTATTTCTGAATCATGCAATACCTATATGCAATTAGATAATATAAATGAAGCTAATTTGTTAATCAAAGAAATAATTAATCTTTCAAATCCAGCCTTCGTTAGAAATAACAATTCGTTTATTAAAAATCAGAATATAGTAGTAAACCATAACACTTAATGAGTAAGTTTAGGAAATCTTAATTACAATCTAGCAAATCTAGTAGCTCAAATTTTTAATGAAGAAAATATTAAATAACAAATAAATAGTTAAAATATTTATATTGTAATTCTTGTGATCTTGTTAATATTGCAAATAAGCAAAAGAACAAATATAATATTATAAGATTGTAAAAAAAAACTAGTTAATTTCATCATAAATGATTTTTAAGTTATAAAAAGTTAAATTTGATATTAAAATAGTATCAGAGTTTGCAAAATTTTAGCAAAATTTTCAATAGAATATTTTTTTTTTTTTTTTTTTATAATTCGGCAGTCATGCTTTAACTTTATTAGGCTTTGTACGAATCCTCTAGACTCGT
>CAJVPY010003479.1:0-14042 GCA_910591965.1 Dentiscutata erythropus
AATATTCTAAGATAATTAATAAATAATAAATAATAAAATAATAAACTAATAATAAATTCGTTCTATAACAATATGAATAAAGGTTAAATAATGGAATATATCTTTATTGACCTGTTATTTACCCGATATGCATATCGGAAAAGAATAATAGTAAACTAACGGATATCAGTATTAGGATAAGATAAAAGATAGATTTTGGATACATAATGGTAAGCCTAAATCTAAAACTTTTTTTTTTACTAAAACAATCAATTTTGTCAATTAATTGAAAGTTGTAGAGCTTATAAAGATGCATCCAATAGTGATAAGAGTATTAAAATCGGCCTAGTGGTTCTTGAAATATCTTTAAAAAATGTCTTATGTATATAAAATTCTTTTAAAAAAAGGTTTCTTTTTTTAAAAAAATTTTATATATGTATGAAATGTTTTTTAAAGATATCTCAAGAACCAATAGGCTGATTTTAATGCTCTTACTACCATTAAATGTGTCTTTATGAGCTCTACAACTTTCAATTAATTGACAAAATTGATTGTCTTAGTAAAAAAAAAAGTTTTAGATTTAGGCTCGTCACATTTCTGTCAATAGTAAACTTTATTTATAAAATTTTGCAGATTTTCTTCAGGTGACAAATGGATTATTAATTAAACCAAAATAGTTATATTATAATCTCTATCATATATAATAGCAGAATTAAGTTTTTCTAAGCATTTCATAACTGTACTTTAGTACTTGGTTTTAGAATTTTTTAACACAAAAATATTTCTAAAAAATTAAAATAACTTAATTTAATTATGCCAATTAATAATAGATCTTAAATGCTATTGAATAAGCATAATAATATAAATCTATTAGCTTAAATAGTTTAGCTTGAATACCTATAACTAATAAATAATCTTAACATTCAATATAAAAAAAATGAAAGCAATCAGCATATAAGATTGCATTCTTACCTCTTAGTTTGTATCTAACAAACTTTTAGATTTCAGTTATCATTTACTTTTTTAATATATATTAACTTACATGAATTATTGTAAATTATTTAAACTAGATGTCTTATACTATTTACTTGTACATCTATTTACAAGTTTAGTATTATTTATCATCTGATTTTTTTTTATTAGAGGCTTACCCCCCTCCTAGTTTTTAATATATAAATTATCAGGTCTCATATATAAAATTCTAATTTTTTTGACTTCCCTTCTAGAAAATTATCTGATAATTGTCAGCTTCCTAATAATAAATTAAAAGCACAAAATTTTTTAAAAATAAGATATGCAAGAGTCAATCAAATTCAATACTTGATATGTAGATTATTCTAGAATCTAATTATCTAATTTGATATATTCTCTAACTACAATATAGCCTTAAGAATAGATTATATATGGTTAGGAAAAGGTTTTCAAAATTTTATTACGAAGATTAGTATTATTGATATAAATATTTTAACAGAAAAAAATCACAAGCTAGTATAAGTAAAAATAGAAACAAATACAATATTACAGTATGGTAAATTTCAGAAAAAAGTAAAAAGCAAAGCAACAAGAAGAGTTTTCTTATATCACAAAGCAATAAAAAAAGATTGAGAGTCCTATAGCAAGTATGTAGATGCTTTGCTAAAAAATAAAAAATCTTTAATATTGAAGAAAATGTTCAGAATAGTGAATTAAAGCTTAATAAAGAGTAGGAGATTATAAGTAGTACAATATTAAAAGTAGCAGATTATAAGTAGTACAATATTAAAAGTAGCAATAAAGCATATTCTATAGATTAATATTTAAAAAACTATGACACAGGCCAAAACCTTAGTTTCAAAGCACAATATATACAAGAAAATCAAGTTTCTATATTAGCTATAAAAAAAAATCATATATATAATAGAGAAGAAATAAGTTTGATAATCAAATGAGATTCAATATACAAATCGAGAATTTAAATCAATTGTACCAAATACAAATTCCACAAATGTCAAAATTTTGAAGCCAGGTAGAAGTAGATGATCTAAAAAATTGAGAAAAAGTATTAAGAAAAAAGACAGAAAAAAAAGAGCAAAAAAGAAAAAAAAAAAAAATCAGCCTCAAAATAAAATAGTATTTTAATATAATAAAAACTAACAAAAAAAGAATGTTGCAAAGCCTCTTAAATAGACCTTACAACAAAGTAACTATAGATAGGGTTTTGCTAAAAGAAAATTCTTATTATCAGAATCAATAGCTTATTAGTAATGAAAATGAAGTAAAGAAGCAAGTAGTTTCATACTTTCAAAAACAGTTCAGAAAAAGAAAACATAAATTTAATAAAATGAGCTAGGAATAGCAAAATGAATACAAGCCAAAAAAGAATATAAACCCAATCTGGTATGAAAATATAATAAACCCAATTAATGAAAAGGATTGGTCTAATGTACTTTGTAGAACACAAAACAAAATAGCACCTAGCTTATTATATATTGGTTATATATTACTTAAAAAATTGTCTGCAGAATCAATAAAAAGAGTAATAAAATTCATAAATGCAGTTTTAGAACATAATAAACTCCCAGACAAGTATAAGCTCAGACAATTATATTTAATACCAAAGATGAGTTTTTAAAAATACAATTTGAGTAATACAAAACCTATAACTCTATTAGAAACATATAGAAAAGTTTAACAATAATAATACAAAAAAGATTAGACAAAGTCATAAGAGAAAATAATATTTTAAAAAAGTACAAATTTCACAAGTCTGTCTGAGAAGAGTATAGTAGCTTTAGTTTATATTATAAACAATATAATAGAAAAAGCAATCAAGAAAAAGAAAGAATTGTAGATCATATACCAAGATATAAAAAAAACTTTCAACTCAGTAAGTGTAATAGCATTATGAAAAGCTTTATTAAGGCTGAGACTTCTATCAAAGCTAGCAAACTTTATTGTATATATGTACGAAAATAGAAAATTAAGTATTATAAGAGTATAGCAACACAGACTTTTTTAAAGTAGAAGATGGAATAGACCAAGATGAGATTTTGTCACTCTTGGTTTGGGGAATTTTTTACAATCTATTATTATGTAGAGTGCAAGAGGCCAAGCTCAGTTATGAAATGCAAAATAATTTATTAGACACTAACAGAAAAGCTAAAAGTAAAAAACTATATATAGGTATTTTAGTATATATAGACAACACAACATTGGTGACTCATAATCAAAAAAGTATGCAAGAAACAATTAATATATTAAATAAATTCTATGAGCTAAATGATATTAAATAAATCTAAATAAGATGGAACTGATAGTAGTAAAGCCAGAAGTTAAAAGAACTAATGATAATTTGTTTGTATGAGCTAGGAACTCAAGATAGAGATTGGACCCGGGTGGGTGTTATCCAGATCACCTACAGATGGGTTGGGTCACCTGTAGTAATTTGTAACGACCCAGGTAGGTTGACTTGTAGGTCAACCCATAGGTTGACCCGTGAGTTGACCTGCAGGTTGATCCACGGGTTTGACTTATGGGTTTGACTTACAGGTTAACCCATGGGCTAACACGTGGGCTAATTGGTTCTATATAAAAAAGCAAAAATTCTAATTACAAATCTTATACTAAATAAATCACAACTCCAGGTTTTGATACTAAGCTTCGAAAATTTGGTGCTAACGATTCTGTCTAAACTAAGTTACTTGGTTATGATTTAATCTTATGTCTATTTTTCTGAACTATAATTATTCTATCTATTAAAATACTTTTAGTATAGCCGTCTTTTGGAATTATAATGATAATGAAGGTAACTCGTAAATCGAATGATCATACTGGCTTTGCTAACCAAATTAAATATCATTTTTATCAAATTTTTTATTATACATATATATAAATATAGATAGGAAAAAAGCATTATATACAGTGAAGCTTCTCTAAGTGCGCGTATATTTATGGAGTCTATATATATATTTGGGTTAGAATCTGAGTGTGCTTTTAGAAATAGTGTGCATTTATAAAGATTTAACTATATTAGGTTCTAAGTTTAAAAAGAGATTGTATAATATAATATTGTAATTTTAATATATTATCAAATAATTTAAAAAAAAACTTGATCTTTTAATATGTGAATAATACTGTTAATTTATAATGCAGCATACAAATATTTGGGGTAAATAAATAGAAGTTTTAAATGCAATCGGAATTAAATAGCAAAAATGAATAATGCTATGAATCGAGAAAAATAATTGTATTCAAAGATACAAGATTATAAAGTAGCATCTATAATTTACGTTAAACCAGTATTGTTATAAAAATTTTAAAGATAATATAAAAATAATATTATCATCAAGGTCCCTAATTCTATACAATACAGTACTGGTTTAATGTAAATTACAGATATCGTCTAAATACTATATATACAGTACGACTAAAATATCTCATTAGCAGTATCTCTATACAAAAATCAATACCTAAATAATAAAGAAGATTATGAATAAAAAATTAAATGAGAATATGAGTTTAAAAAAAAAACCTATAATTAGCTAAAAATTTTCTGCATTGCTTATACTAATTCTGCCTCATTCAAGACTTCTCACGATTCAGGCATGACTTCGATTATTAAAAGAGCTCATCTGTCTTATTTTACCTAACAATACCTTATAGTATTCTTTAATTATGGATTGGCATAACCATAGCAAAAGAGCTCATCTGTCTTATTTTATCTAACAATACTCATAGTATTCTTTAGTTAAGGATTGGACTAACTATAGCAAAAGAGCTCATCCATCTTATTTCACTTAAAAATACCTCATAGTATTCTTTAATTATGGATCAGCCTAATTATAGCTTCAATTATTGAAAGAGTTCATTCGTCTCATTTCACCTAATAATGCTTTATCTTTAGTTGTGGATCGACCCAACAACTAAATTAACTATATAAGTAAAATATGGTTCTATCTTGAGTAATTACAATCTATACAATATCTGATTTAATTACACAAACCAAATATAGCAATTTATTTAACCATTACCTATCTATGTTATCAAAAATAATTACTGATACTGAAGTCATAATATATGTATATTAAAAATTGTAAAAAATAAAAATAAATAAAAGTGAATAATAATAATAAATAAATAAAAGGAAGCGACAAATCTAAAAACAAATCTCTATTCTTCCTCATAGTAATCAGAATAGGAATTTCCCTTTGTAACTATAATTTTTTTCAATAAAAACTTTATTTGCATTAGGGCATATTTAATAAATTTTAATATTGAGCTTGTAAAATGAATAGCAATAATAAATATATCTCTGAAATTATCCATTCAGATAACAATGAACTTTATAACACTATTGAGGATTCTATTGTAAAGTCAAATGGAAAAAAATTTCGGGTGAGATTTACTCGAACTAAAAATAAATCAAATCCATCTAGCAAACAACCCAGAACCAGTTATGTCTAGAAATATTTTGAAACTGAAAATGAACAAGATATTTGTAAAATAGTCATAACTAAAAAGAGAAAAGATGATATATATGAAAGAAGTTATAAACATGATAGCAGGACGGAAAATATAAAATCATACCTTCAATCAATACATGGAATAATAGAGATAGATGGCCCAAAACCTAATAAAAAAAGTCAATTGCACATTGATAAAATGATTAGGAGAGTAGTTCTGCATTCTACATCCAAGCAAACAAAGTTAAAATGTGTTATAGCTGAATAGTTGGTTACTGATTCCCTACCATTCAATACTGTTCACAAAAAAGGATACAGAAAAATAATTCTTCATATTAATCTAGCATTTTAACCACCAAGTAATAAGGATATCAAGCAACATCTTGCTATCGCCTATTAAAAGAGTGTACAGAAGTTAAAAGAATTAATATCCACTACTTGTGAAACTGCTTCTATAACAATAGATCTATGGACGGCTCGTAGCAATGATAGCTATATTGGCATAACTCTCCACTGGTTAACACCAAAATTTGAAATCTATGATATAATTCTGTCAGTAGAAAAAATAAAATACCCACATACAGAAGAGCAAATTAAAGAATATCTGGATAAAAAGATTAAAGAATTTGGATTAGAAACAAAAATATTCTGTGCAATAACGGATAATAGATCAAATATGAAAAAGACTATTAGAATTTGGAATGGCATTGAACGTTTTCTCTGCTCCGCATACATACTTCAATAAACAGTTATTAAGGCCCTAAAAATCATTAAACCATGCACAAAATGAATTCATAACCTTATTAAATTTTTTCAATCACCAAAACAAACTCAACATCTTGATCAAGCACAAATTGAATATAATAAGACTACAACTCCTATTCAACTATACATTTCTGATCTAGAAAAAGAAGAAACAGAAAAAATGGATAAAAATGATAACTTAGAAATATATACAGAATTAAAGATTCTGTGCACAATTAGTGATGTAAGTACCTGATGGAATTTTATCTACCATTTCTGAAAAAGGCTTTTAATACTTTGCCAAGCAATAGAACGGCTCTCTTTAACTTTACGTTTACAAGATGAAAAGGGTACTGAAGAAGATTATCGAATATTAAACAATCTTGTACTTAAAGATTATGAATGAGATTTAGTAAAAGAATTAGTGAAAATTTTTAAACTATTTGACGAACTAACCACTTATTTTAGTGGAATACAATATACTACCCTTTTAGTTATTAATTCAAGTATTGAAGCATTAATATACGAATTTGCTGACAGTGCTGAAATTGCTAATGAATTCAAAGAAACTATTAATACAAATGAAAGTTAGCATAAAGTTTTTTTTTTTTATAATAATAAATACAATATTAGATTTTTTTCTCAAAATTTTATTTTAGATGAAATATTATCTGAAGAAGGTTCTGATAATAAAATAACTAGCCTCCAGCCATTGTCTCCAACCTCTAATGAAGCGATAGTATCAAAGGTTCGAGGAATTATATATGATTCTCTTTGGCATTATTGGCAAGATTCAAAAGAAATCGAGCTAATCACTACCTTGTTGGATCCACGATTGAAGTCAATGAAATTGTGATTAAGTAAAATATGAAATGAAACTATTAATAAACTATGTCTGAATTTAAAATTTGGCAATTTACAGTTACAGCTAATGAATTGGATACTGAAGCTAAAGCTGAAAATTCTTTATCTACACCTTCTTTCATGAGAAGAATCTTTAGCAGTGATGAAAATCAGATAAATCAAGAAGTCGAAATTGATAATTACTTGGATGAAACAGTTACACTAGTGCAACCTGAAGCTATTAATGTATATAAGTGGTGGAATTCAAACAAATATATCTTTCCAGTTCTAAGTAAAATAGCACACAAAAATATTTGGCAATTCCTGCTACTTCTGTTCCAAGTAAATGACTTTTTTCTGATGCAGGAAATCAAATTACCACCAAGAGAACTCATTTAACACCTGAATTTGTTAATTAATTATTATTTGTTAAACACAATGCTTTATATTGCAAAAATACTTGGGCTTAGAATAAAATTTTTTGATAATTTATCTTTCATTATATAAATATTTAACCATATTATGTATGTTTAGTAATAAATTATTATATATACCAAAAACTAAAATATTTACAAAGTGTAATATGCCATCTTTGAATGCATTCTTGAAGTATTCTATTAGAACAAAAGTTGAAAAGCTGGTTTTAAAAGATGGTAGACATCTGTAATATAAAGAGTAAATAGTAATTCATTAATATTAAAAAATGAGGATTCATGGCAGTTATTTAAGCGATCTTTTTGAATACTTAAGTTTTGCCAAGTCAGAGGGTAAATCTCTGAAAAAAAAAAAAAAAAATAGAGAGTAAAATAGTAATTCATTAATGTCAAAAAATGAGAATCCACGGCAGTTACTTGAGTGATTTTTTTGAATACTTAAGTTTTGCCAAGTCAGAGAGTGAATCTCTGAAAAAAAAAAAAGAATAGTAATAAGTAGTAGTATTATGTTCGATATGATTTTAACCCAGGTTAAATGGGTCATCTGATAGACTCGAATGATCCAGGTAAACGTGTCACCTAATAGACCCGGGTCATATTTTTTTAAATGGATCCAATCTTTAACTCAAGAACAAAAATTCTGGCTAAGAGCTTGAAAGAGGCAATATATTTTTTAGAGATTTGAATTTTAGTTAAAAACTAGCAATGATCAGATGTATACAGAGCAAAAAAAGAAGTAAGCAGGATAATAGGCTTATTTAAATATAAGAAAATAGCACTTAGTCAAATAGTATATATAAACAATGTGGTTTTGATATCTATATTTAAATATAGACTCATACTCTTATGTCTAACTAAAGCTCAATATAATAAGATGCATTAACTATGATATGTCTTACAAAGTGAAAAATATCAATACTATCTATAGCAGCAAACACAATAACAAAACATCCAGAAGTAGTAAATTTCAAAAACTTGTAGAATAGATATATAGAGTATCACCTTTCAAAGCTATTAGTGAGATTAAACTTAGTAGAGCTCCTAGAGAAATCATTAGTAATAAGAATAAAACAAGGATAGTTAAAAGTAAGTTCATTTAAGTGTATCTTAACAAATTATGAATTATTAGAAAGTAGAAATCTAAACTTGAAAAATTTAAGTGTTTAGATTTTACAACAAACAAAATCATTAAAGTTTTTAATAGAAATAAATGATTTTACAAGAAGTTAAAATCAAAATATGTTTCAAGTCTTAAATGATTATGAAATTGTAAAAATTCTAGAGAAAGAACAAATCCTATATAAAAAATCAATCACAAGCAAAATAGAAATTTGGTTGACATCATAGCTTTTAACAAAAAATGGTAATACAATGTATATGTAGAAACGGATGTTCTATAAAATAGGTGGGCAGACTCCACAAACTCCACAACTCCGCTAAATAAGGACTCCAAGTAATACATAGATAGGATACAATTTTTTTTGCTTATTTTTATACAAAATTTGGCTTAAAATTGCTTATTTTGACCAAAATTTGCAAAATTTACTATTTAAAAACACAATGTTTGATGATTTTCTACTAAAAATTTTCTTTTTTAGTAATCTCTGACCTATCTATATATTGCTTGAGGTCCTGTTAAATATTTACAGTACCAGACAGCATAAGATATCCTATTTTTTTAGCTTAGCAAAAAATAATATAACTTGACAATAAATTATTTAAAAAAAAAATCCTCTTACAAATTAATAGTTTTTTAGTCAAGCTATATTTCTGTAAGAGGAATTTCTTTTATTTTTATTTTTGACCAAGTTATAACAGGTTAAACATTAGCGATTTTATATGTAGATTAAGAATTTGGCGTGTAGATCTTCATGTGATCATAAGTGATAAGCCAATAAAAATCGATGTGCCTTGATCACGTGGATATGATGACCAATTAAAATCAAACATCTGGAAAGATTTAAATGAATCATATTGCTATCAACCTTTTTTAAATCAAAATACCAAAGAAAGCGTTAAAGCAACTGCAAAAGAAAAGAGCAAATTTAACTCGATCCATACGGTTGGCAAACGCCAACATCTGTGATGCCAGTACCAGCTCCCGCATTACCACCACCAGAACCAGCACCACCAACACCACCAGCACCACTAAAACTACCAGAACCAAAGTCATTAACCTTGTCTCAAGTGATGAATTTGAAACCGATAGTTCAGTTAATTCTGACAACGATTATGATACCCAAGAGGATGATTATTTTCAAGACGATGATGACGACAGAGTAAATTTAGTTATTAACTGTCTTCTCGCAGCGTTGGCTGCAAGTTTTTAAAAAAAAAAGCCGCCCAGCAGTTTATATCAGAAATTCAAAGCGAACAAAGTAGCGAAAAAATAAAACATTGAGAGAAGCTGCGGTAGGATCCTTGAAAATTTCACAGTTTTTTTTTTCCACTTCTCATGAAAATAAGAATGATGTTGATAATGGGAGTATGACTGAACAAGGCGAGAATGATGATAATGAGGGCATGACTGATAATGAAGGCATGACTGATAAAGAAAAAAAAATTGCTGATGCAATTGAGTTTGTGAGCAAAGTAATTCGTGAGAAAAAACTCCCAGAAACTAAGAAAGCCTGTTATATAGCAACTCTATATTTTTTTCAGTTGTTACTCAATGGTAAAAAAAAATTTGAAGCTTCAGAGGCGGTTGCCGAGGTAGTTGGAAGTGGACTATGGTTTACAAAGTGTGTAAGGAAATGGGCGAATATTTGTATGAAAGGTATGTTCTTATTTTTTATTTTATTATTGTTCAATTGTTAATTTTTTTTTATTTTATTTTTTTTTTTAATTTTTGATTTTTAATTTTAATTTTTTTTTTTATTATCGTAAATTAATAACTGTTTTTACACAATTGCAGGAGAGCTGATTCAACACTTTCGTGACAAGTTCTCTTCAAAAAGCTTGCTTAATGATAAATTAGTCTCACTCAAATTGGCTGCTTACCTGTGTTCCCAAAAGTTCAAGGTAAATCCAACAATAGTTAAAAACTATGTTGAGCAACAATTATCCCACAATTGGGTGTTGAATCCGTACAACAAATCTCTCTTCGAATGGCTCGCAAATAGTTGCACAAGCTTGGTTTCCATTATAAACGCTATAAGAAAGGTGTCTACGTCGATGGTCACGAACGACCAGACGTGGTCGCCTATCGTCAAGTCTTCCTTCAAAAAGTTAGTGAATTTAAACGACTTATGTCCAAATAGTATGATGAAGATTGTAAAATCAGAACCTATATGCTGTTAGTTGATGGAAAGAAGGAACAAACCCACGATGAGTCCATCTTCCATGTTAATGATGGACTACGTACAATGTGGGGCCCGGAAGGGGAGCAACTATTGAGGAAGAAAGGAATGGGTCTTGGTATACATGTTAGTAATTTCCTAACGGAAACGATTGGACCACTTAAAGATGATCTTGAAAAGGCATGTGTAATGATAGTATTAGGGTCACGTCATGATGGGTTTTAAGATGCAAAAAAGCTCATTAGTCAAGTTAGACAGGTAATAGATATTTTTGAAAGAATATATCCGGGATGTGTAGATAGAATAGAAAATATTAGATTAAAAAAATTCTTAAAAGTTGCTTTTTTTTTTTTTTTTTTTTTTTAATACAAAGTCTTACAATATAATAAAAGTAATTTAAAAAAACATTTTACAAATGTTTATAGATATTTTTGCTTTCGATAACGCCACAGCTCATACAGCTTTTGCTAAGAATGCCCTTGTGTCCTCAAAAATAAACCTTTTTCCGGGTGGTTTTGTTCCAAAAATGCAGGATACTGTGTAGAATGGGAACCATCAATCGATGGTAATTGAAGAAGATTACTTCATTTATGATAATAAGACAAAGTCGTATACCAATTTACGTAGTTAGCCAAAAGGGCTTAAGTGGGTTCTGAACAAAAGAGGACTATGGCAAGAAGGAATGGTCTTAGAATGTTCTTCGTGCAAAAAGAAGCCAAACCCTGATGTTGTCGATTGTTGTATATGCCGTCTGATAGCTAGTCAACCTGATTTTCTTGCACAATGTGGACAAGTTTAGCAAGAAATTGAATCCCGTGGGCATAAAGTAACATATTTATTTTATTTTATTTTTTTTGTTATTTATTTTATTTTTTTTTTTTATGTTATTTATTTTATTTTATTTTTTTTTTTATTGCTGGCTATTTTATTTCTTATTTAAAATTTTTTTAGGTCATATTTTATCCCAAGTTCCACCCCGAATTTAATCATATTGAAATGTATTGGAGGGCTGCCAAAAAGTACATCTGGGATAATTGTAAATATTCTTTTCCAATGCTTAGGCAAACAATTATTGAGTCTTTTGACTCTATCCCACTTGAAAGAATCTGTTCATTTGCTAGATTGTCGTTTAGATGGATGGATGCCTATTGACATGGCTTGATGGGAAAAGCTACTAAATATGCGGTGAGAAAACATAAAAAGCATCAATCAATTAGTGAAGATATTATGAACTATGTTAATTCAATTTAAATTAGAATTCAGAGAAGCATTTTTTTTTGATTTAGAATAGTCTTCTGTAATAAAACTAAAGTTTTGTTAATAAATCTGGCTTATTAATGCTGCACAAAAGTAATTAAATTTATCAGTTAATAAAAAATATTAATGCTGAATAGAATTAAATTTTATGGTTTAACTTGTTGCATAAATGAGCACCGCAAAGGGAAAACCTGCAAATTTTATAAAATTTGCAGGTTTTTTCTTTGTGGCGTTCAAATAATATTGTGATACTAAAATAAATCTAGAACTTAATTATGATCGTACTAAAGTGCTTCGTGAAGATAAAACATGTGATTGGAGATATACCCAAATTTATTAATAATGTAATAAATAGTATAATCTGAAATAAATTTTGGGCGATGAATTTTACCCGGTTTATTAAAAGCAAGTCTATTACGTATCATGTGAAAGTGCAAAATGTCTAACAAGCGCATAACCGTGTAATTGCAAAAGTAATGTAATTTTAATAAATAAAACTAGCCATATAGATTAGTAAATTTGGCACCTCTTATAATTATAAATTAGATGTCTTGTGCTATCTTTATTTAAATTTGGCGTCTTTAATAAAAAGTGGATGTTTTATATTGTCCTTACTCTAAATTTGGCGCTTTAATAAATAATAGATATCTTATGCTGTCTAGTACTGTATTAATGATTACTAATCATTAGCAGAGTTTATTTTCTATATTGCTCACCTATTCTATAGAACATCTGTAAAAACAAATAAAACTAGTATACAATTAGAATTTTAAAGAAAAAAAAGCAAAATAGTTTGACAAATTGGAAAAAGAAATAATTGAAGACCCAATAACAAGAGAAGTCAAATCAAAGTATAAACTTGAGGCAAATAATTTAAATGCACCCAAGATAATTCTAAAAAAAGTGAAAGAAAATAGAAGAATAAAAAAATAGGCTTTATAAAAGGATAAAAATTATATGTATATCAAAGTTGAAAGAATTAAAAAAAAGAAAAAAGAATATACAAAGATAGAAAATTTTATAGAACCAGAAAATTTACAACAAGAAGTTGGGCTTAAAGTACTAGAGTGTATTGAAAGCCAAATACTTATTGTAGTAAAATACAGAAAACTAAGTGATATAACAAACTTAGTACAAAAAACAGAAAATGGCTTACAAATAATCTTTAGTACTCATTCTTTAGAAAAGGCAGTTAAGGAAAAAAAAAGTACAGAGTAATGGCATATGAGATACAAGAAGTTAAAAAAAAAGAATCAGTAGTTGTAGATTGTGTGAGATAGGAAATATGTTTAATAAATAAAATAGTTGAAGATAAATTATTTAGACATAGCTTAATAGAGATTTTAGATTAAAATGAAATTTTAGATAGTTTAGTTTTTTTATACAAATGGCTCACTTGGTTTTTTAAAGAGTAGAGCATGAAATGTGGTTTAATACAAGTCACAGAAAAAGGCCATATCTTATATTAAGTAGCATGTAAAACTAAGAAGTAGTTTTCGTTAACAAGAACAGAGCTAGTGGCAATTCTGGTAGCACTTCTTGTAACATCTAAAAAAAAAGAAGTTAAAATAAAAACAAATAGCAATGCAGCTATTAATTAAAAAGAAACTGAAAGCTAATAAAGCAAAACAATAGCTTAAAATTAAAAATGGTGGTCTGATTATAACAATAGTAGAAATAGTTAGGGAGCTGACAATTATTAGGTAATTTTCTAGGAGAGGGGGGGTTAAAAAATTTAAAATTTTATATATAAGTGATAATTTATATATTAAAAACTAGGAGGGGGGATAAGCCTCTAATAAAAAAAAATCAGGTGATAAATAACACTGCCCTTAATACAAAGCAACTAGCACTTCATTTTCCAAAAATTTAGGGTCATTTAGAAAATATTTTTAATAACTTAGCAGATCTTAAAGCTAAGAAAGGTGCATCTTCTACAGAATTTCTGACCCCTGCAGTCATAGGACAACATTCGTATGATTGGTAGATCTACCCGTGATAATTAACCAATCAAATCAATCAAAAAAATTAATTTCGCAAGTAAA
>CAJVPY010003480.1:0-14041 GCA_910591965.1 Dentiscutata erythropus
TGGTAAACCTAACAGAGCGGTGCATGTCCCACACATGCGCTCACCTGCATGTTCGGTAACTTCTTCCTAACTAGTACATGTTGTACTGCCACCACCGGGTTCGTATCTCAAGCCAACTTTTGGGGTGCTGCCATAACCCAATCTGTATCTCAAGCACAACCTTCCTAATTAGTTGCCAATTATGTACTCCTGCTCTTGTAAGGTTCACAACAACCCCGGTACCCATATTCTAACCGTCTTTTTACCCGGATTCTCTATTGGTCCCTCCCTTACTTCCAGCCGGCAACCTGGATGGGTTGGTCTGCCCAGGCTTTAGGTGCCTAAAGGATGTCCTCCCCTTGGTCCATACTTTCAGAGCATATGGCCTTTTTCTCCGGAGAATGCATAAGATATAGATTCTTTATAATATAATTAAGTATAGTATTTTAAAAAAATTTAAATGAAAATAGAAAAGAAAAAAGAAAAAAAAAGATAGTAATATTAATAGTTTTGTAAAGATTAAATAAGTTAGATAATTAAGGTTTAAAAGAAAAAGTTTAGAGAAACAAAAAAAAGAAGAATTAAGTAAAGAGAATAAAGTAAAAAAAAAAAAAGTTAAAAGTTGAATATTTTGTTATAGTTGGTAATGCTTTCTCAGTACACAGGCCTAGCATGCTACCGGTAGTAATCGAACACACAGCTCTGCAGTGCTATATGCCATAACTACTGTACATCAGAAAAAAATTTTTTAGTGCTGTTCTGTGCAGATTTGCAAAAAAATTAAATAATATATTAAATAAAAATCTGTGCAAAACTTCAGACTCACTAGCTATAGCTAAAGAAATTAAATACAGTTCTGTGCAAAATTTCAAAATATAAGAAATTTTGTAGTTTTTTTGCAAAAAATTCTGCAAAAATCTGCATTTTTGCAGGTTTTTGCAGATTTGCACTTATTTAATTCTCCTGATGTACTACAACAGGTAAGTTATGAAAATCAATTTTGTACAATTTAAAAGTGATAGAATTTGCTAATTGGTTGCTAAATTTGGCTTTGTATTGATTTTCAGAGAATTTTGAGTTGTACGATATATATTGGTTTTAGATTAAAGTTTGAAGAGTTTTGTTGAAGTTTTTAATAAAATAAATAAGTATAATTATTTTTGTAGCTATTTAAAGAGGAGCTTTAAGCGAAGTTTACTACCAAAGGAAGTAAAGAGTTTACTTAGAGATGAAGTTGTAGGGTTAATACAAGAGAAGAAAGTACTTTTGTTTTAAAGTGAAATTGCAGAAAGTACAAGTAAGATTTTAGTCAAAAGATCTAAAGAGATTTATCTATATGAGATTTTTGGAGTTGTTTTTCAAGAGTAAAAAGGTATGTAATTATATTGTATATGTTAGTTTGTAAATAAGAATATATTTTTAAAATAACTAAGAGAGAATGAAATGAGAAAGATACTATAAAGAAAAGATTAGAAGAAATTAATAATCATATACATAAGCAAGAATTAGGGCAAGATTCTGATAGTTATGTTTTGAGTTTTTTGCATGATCTGAAAGAAAAGTTCTTACAGATATTAAAGAGAATAAGAATATTATAACGAGCAAAAAGTTTTGGTGAAATTAATAATACTGAAAATATAGTAGAAAATAGCTAAAATAAAAAATTGGTTTGTTTGTTTAGTTATGTAATAAGTTCTAGTTTGATTGTTTAAAATAAAATAAAATAAAGTTGAAGTTGTTATTGAAAATAAAAATAAGTTTTGAGTAAATAAATTGAAATTATAATTTGAATTTAAATAAAGTTTAAAAAAGCAAAGAAGAAAAAAATCAAGAAAAAAAATTTAAGAAGAAAGAAATAATGAATCAGGGATTTTAGATACAGTTAAACCTTTATAAATGCAACCTCCATAAATACAATACCTCTCTAAATGCATGTTCCTGGTCTGGCTATAAGAAATCATTAGTGCTAAATGCATGTTCTATATTTTGCAAATGCACATTCACTTAAAAGATTTTCTATATCATACTAACCTCCCTAAATGCATGTAGCCAATCAGAATTCAATATTCAAGTTGTGTTATACAAGCCTGCAGATCAAACATTAAAAGCTGCAATTTGATTGGCTTTTTCTAAATGCAAACCTCTCTAAATGCATAATTGAAGCTAGTTTGTATGCAGTACACTTATGAAGGTTTGACTGTACTTGAAAATTAGAAATCATTTTGAGAGAAGGTGGGAATAAATCAGAAGTTTCAGATATTTGGAAATTAAATTAATATAAACATCTTAAAATAAAAGATACTAAAACTTTTTTTTATAAATTTGATAGTTTAATTAAAAAGCTATTAAATATATAAAAAATTTTTTTTAGCTTATTTTATTTTAAAAAAATTATTAAACTTTAAAAATTTTATAGTTAAAAGTTAATGGCTTTTTGTGGTAGCAACTGTAGTTTCAAAAAAAACCAAAACATAATTAACATAAGTGGCAACAATAATAATAATCTTTACTCAAAAAATCAAGGAGCTTTTTGTAGACAAAACCTTAAAAGAAAGAGATCACCTAGTAACAATGATACGTAGAGAGGAAATATTAAAGATAACTTTAGATCTTGCAATAATACAAGAAAGCCACTTAGAAGAATAGAGAATAATAGAATAAATAAACAGGATTACTTACCAAATAAAGTGGCAACTAGTGCAAATAAAATAGAAATAGGTAAAGCAAAAGAAAAGAAAAGTGAGAGAAAAGAGTTAAGAAATAATGCCTCTAATAATTTGAAGCTTCAAAGTAATATTTTAAAGCAAATTCTAAATAGACTTCAAAAAATTGAAGAAAAACAGAAGACTGTAGGCCCCAATCTCTTCTAAAAGGCACTACAAGTATATTAAAGAAATTAAACAAGTAAAACAGCTTGTTAGAGCAAACACTACTTAAGATAACTACAAATGCCCTAAACTACAATAATTTTGAACAATTAAAAATAGGTTTTTATAACATTAATAGGTTAAAGGGTAATATAACAAAATTACAGAAGCTTATTGATTTTAGAAAAGAAGAAAGTTTGGATGTTATTGATTTAACAAAAAACAAATACAAATGTGAGAAAAGTAAATTTTTTTAAAGTAAACTGGCAACACTATAGAGCCTACTAGTTCAAAGACACAATAGAGAAAAAAAAAGGCTTGGAAGTAGGACTACTAGTAAGAAAAGAATAGCAAACTTACCTTACTGAAATAATAGCAAAAAACATATACATACTAAAAGCGAACTTTAGATTTAAAAGAACAATATTAGTGATATAAGTAGTATACTTTTCACCAAATGACAAGCATACCCAAAAAAAGATTTAACAGTATCTAACAGAAGATGTCACCAAAAGTAAATTAAATATGAAGATAATTATAGAGGGAAACTTTAATACAGAAATAAATACAGAAGTAGATACAAGTGTTACCCAATCTGGTGCAACAAACCAAGTCACAAAAGGAGATAAAAGGTACAAAATACCTTTATAAGATAGTTACAAAAAGCAGGATATGCAGAAGCATACATGATTATAAATCCATAATCATTTAAAACAACTTGGTCTAACAGTAAATCTTGCTCAAAAATAGACCATATCTGATTAGACTCTAAAATCAAAGAACTCATGATAGATAGTGATATTGAAGATATAGATTTTGTTATAGAAAGTAATCACAACCTGATATAAACAAAACTTCTGCTAAGCCCCATACTTTATACTAACTCAGTTGCAGAGCAAAAGAAAAACTTTCTAGTTAGCAAAAAATTTTTCTATATGACAAAATGACAAATAAAGATTGGGAAAATTTTGCAACACTACTAGAGAAATATATAGAAGAATACCAGAGAAAGAAATTAAAAAAAGAAAGTTGCAGTCTTTCAAACAAAATCTGAATAAATAAAATATAGGAGAAAATAACAAAATTAATAAATTAAGCTGCAAACAAAATAATTCTATACAAGAAAATTCAAAATACTATAGAAGAAAAACAAAAACAAGTTATATAAAGCCCAAGATACAAGTAAATAAAGTAGCTAAGAAAAATAACTATATGGAATACCTAAATTTAAATACAAAAATTAAATCTGAAAACCAAATCTGAGCAAATATTCAAATTGGGTTAGTAAATTCGAATAATAATACTGAAATTCAAGAAGTTGAAAGAAAATAAACAGAACAATAGATTGAAGACCTCAAAGACTAAATAAAAGTAATAAAAAAGAAAATAATCTCAGAACAAAGAATAAAGTGAAAAAAAAGAATAAGAGACAATATTGAAAGAAGATTTGGTATAATTGGGTGGTATGATAGTGTCTTTGATGAAATCAAGAAAGAAGAATGAAGAGAAATACTCCAAAAGACTTCCAACAAGCTGGCCCAAGGCTTATCCAATATAGGATACACAATTCTAAAGAAGTTTGGAAAAAAAGATACAAAACTCCTTCTATGTTTACTAAATATGATACTTAGTAAGAGAAACATGCCAAAGAAATGGAAATTAGAATGATATTTCCAATTCCAAAATTAGCAGAATGGAATCTTTAGCTTGAAAATACCAGGCCTATTATGTTACTAAAGGTGGCAAGAAAAAGACTCATAAGAATTATCTAACAAAGACTAAGCGATATTATCATCTATTATAAAATTTTAAAAGAGCCAAACTTCGCAGATCTTCAAGAGAATATATACAGGAACTCATTCATATTATGAATACCCTAATAGAAGCTGCAAAACAAGAAAACAAAAAAATGTAGATAACACTTATAAATATAAAAAAGTATTTGATACTGTTGATTTTAAAAGGCTTCAATCTACACTAAAGAGAATTAAAATTTCCAAAAAACTAGAAATCTTTCTTATTAATATGTTTACAAACAAAGAGGTGAAAGTGATTATCAAGTTCAGCCTATCAGATAGTTTTTGCTCAGAACATGGAATAGACCAAGAGGAGGTGATTTCCCCCTTACTCTGGAAAATATACTTTGACCTTCTATTATACAGAATACTTAAAAGCGACTACAGAGCAAAAGCAAGACTAGAATGGCCAATAGAGATAATACAAGAGAAAATGGAAAAAGAAAAAATCAGTATAGCAAGCTTAGCATATACCAATGACATTGCATTGCTAGCAAATACTAAAGAGAATATACAAAATATCGATGGTATTACAGAATCCTTCTTTTAGCTCAACAAGATTGAAGTCAACATAAAAAAAACAGAACTCCTGATAATAAATGAGAAAAATAGGTTAAAAGAAAGTTAATCACCCTCAAGAAAGAAAAGAAGAAAATAATAATAAGAAAGAGAAAAGAAGTAACCCATTATCTAGGAGTTTGGCTAACTGGGGCAGACCTAAAATGCATAGTTAAAAGAAACTAGAAATTGAAATTAAGCAAATAGCCAACTTGCTTAATAGAAAAAAAAATATCTATAGAATATACAAGAAACAACATAGTACTACTATCCAGAGCTGAGTATAGACTGAATATAGTTATGCCATCTAAAGAAAAGTGTGACAAACTTCATTAACTAATTATAAAAATAGCAAAGTGGAAAGCGGAAATGGCCTCAACTGCCTCTAACACGATTCTGATACAAAAAAATATTTGGAAAATCAACTCCTTATAGCAACAATATACAAAAAACATGATTTCTGAATAAATATTAGAATAAATAACCCAGATCTTGTTAAAGACCTTACCAAAATAAGACTTAATGATGTACAACTCTCACTTCAATTAATAGTGCCTATTTGACTCTTGGATACCAAAGATATTAACAAGCTGAAGTGGAACAACAACCTCAACATGGGCATATTAGCTATAGCAAAAAAGATAGAAGTCAATATCAAAAATACAAAATAGGAAAAAAACTAGATTATTGTTTCAAATAATAAAACAATTATTGAAATAAAAACAATACTAACTAAAAAAAAGCTGGAAAAATCTGCAAAACTATTATACAGATTAAGCCTATAGTGCTTAAAACAAATAACTACAAAACAAAACAACCTCATACTCACATGGCAACAAATTAAAAGAGTTCAAGAACTAGAAATAAAAGAAAATACACTTTATGGTTTCTAAAACTAGAAGAAAGAGTGATAACAAACAAATTCTTTCAAAAAATTAAAGAGGCCTATATACAAAATACTGAAATAAACAAAATACAAATAAAGCCTAAGAGAAGAAAACTATTCTGTAAAAAGTTCAAAAAGGAATAGATAATAGATATATTTGATAGAATAGAAAGAGGGAAAATTTGCTACAGAATAACCTTACTAGATTAGATATAACACCTACCAACAAGATCTTGGAAGTAGAAAATAATAAAATAGAAAACATTAGCTCCTGGATCAAAAGAAAAAAGGAGAAAACTGGGCCTTATCAATCAGTTTAAAATATCTCAAAGATCTGATAATTCTAGCTGCAAAATCTCAAAAAGAAAAAGAAGAATCAGAGATGATGCATATAGTGCTTACTGAAAATTGTGAAACACACTTGATCAAAAGCACTATAAAAAATAAGAGCAAACAAAATGAACTTATACAGGCACTAAATGAAAATCTAGAATTCAAAGAAATAATATACTATACAAATGGCTTACTTGGAGAGAAAGAAACAAAAAATTACAAAGCAGAATATAGTATAATACAATTAAATAGTAAAGAGCGATAATTAAAGAGTTAAAGAGCAGAATCCAAGAGTAGTTTTTCTTAACAAAATCAGAACTTATAGCGATTCTAGTAGCAATATTGGTATCTCCTAATAACTATAAGCTAGACATTTTACCAATAGCCAAGCAGCAATTCAAGCAATTAAAAAAAGCTATAAACTTAAAAATACAAGAAACTGGTACAAGACAAAGAACATAGGCATACTAGAAACAATAGTTAAGATCTTAAATATGAAAAATATAGAGATACAACTTTACAAAGTAAAAGCATATGCAAATAACTTACTAAATGATCTAGCAAACAAGATAGCAAAAAAAGGTGCGTAGGAACAAGAAATAATATCTATCATAGTAAATAAAACACCAGGAATATTGTTTAGACCAACTTGAAATGAACAACTAATAGAAACTTCAGTTCACAGCTTTCTCCAAATGCTTATACAAATATTCTATAAGGCAAAATAGTTATGTATCACAAACCAAAAAGACAGTTTACATTGATCAAGAAAGAAAAAACAAGACTGAAAAATATTTAGAAACCTGCAAAAAAGAGAAAAAAAAAAAATCAAAATTCTTCAAACTAAACAAGAAATAGAGTTTCAGGCTCAAAAGCCTAAACAAACTACTGCTTATATTGTATATGTGTAAAAGAAACTGAGAGAATCTATACTCAACAACAATATACAGAAAATGTAAGAAGAAAAAAGAAAATTTCAAGCATCTAATATCATATGAAGTGAATGAAAAAAGCTGGTTAATAAAAGAGTATTCAATTATAAAAGAAATCTAGTGGAGTTTAGATGCTTTGATAAGAAAAAGAATATTGTATAACAATATATATTCGGTACTTGCTAAAGGAAACAGTGAAGTCAAACATATAAAAAGAAATTATATAGCAAGAGGGCTAATTGAAATGGACTTAACCATTTCTCTCAAGTCAATGGGATCATTGGAAAAGTCATAGAACTAATAATACTCGAATAGTGCATAGCTTTTTCCAAGAAAAAATATAGCTCTAATGTTGTGAGGAAGTCATAAGATAGGAAAAAGAAATGTAAATCAGCTCAAGAGAAAAAAAAAAAAAAAGGCCTTAATTAAAAAACACGAATTGGAAAAGTATAACCATGGTGAATGGCCCGTCTAATGTTGTAAAAGAAAAACTCAAGATGCAAAGGTTAGTAAAAAATCAGTAAAATATTTTTAAAGAAAAGTTTATATAGTGACAGAAGAGGTGAATAAATAGATATAAACCAGAAGATAGTCCAGATGGGTTAAAAATTAGACTAAATCATGACAGGCTGTAGATCTAGGCTAATAAACTGTGGATTCAATATCTGAAGTAGATAGGGAAGAAGCAACGAAGTTAATTCTACTTTGGCAAATCATACATAGATACCAATAGGCAACTGGGTGAGTTGCACTTTAGTTTAAAATAGCAAATGTAAACTTTATATTATAAAATAAAGTTGTAATATAATCGTCAAAAAAAAAAAAATTTTTAAATTTTAAGCATCTTTATAAAAAAATCAGATAGAGTTGTAAATTATAAAAAAGTAAAATAAAAAAAAAAATACTGGCAATAATAAAAGATTTGTATTTTATTTTGATGATTTATTATAGTATCAAATTTAAAATTAATTTAAGTTGCTATTAAATTTATCAGCTATATAGTATCAAGTATAAAATCAATTTAAGATATACATTAACTTGGAATTCTACAATAATTTCATTCTGACATACAACAGATTTATATTAACAATCTACAATAGTTTTGTTCTGATATATAATTAAGGATTTTGTAATATATTGCCACACCTGATCAACCAATTAGAATGCATGATCAGGTGTAACGTAAAATCAAAGCGATTATAGTTTTTTTTTCAAAAATCGGCCGTAGTGCAAAATTTTCACTATGAAACTATCTGTTGTGCTCTAACAAAAAAAATTTCTTGCAGAATTTTGTGTTTAGAGCTTTTTAATAAAGTGCTCTACCCTAACACAAACTCTAACCTAACCCTACCCTCACCCTAACTCTAAGTTAACGAATTTATTTATTGTTTTGATTTCACATTACACCAGATCTTATAGGGGGCAATCATCGCCAGGACAGTATATTACTAAATTCTATAATTAATACTTAAATACTTTATTTAAATTTTCATCGTATATAAATATACATTTTAATTTAAATCTAATTTTGAGAATTTTCTCAAAATTTCAATTGTACTCATTGGTTTACTAATAATATATTTGGAAAATTTTTGTGTATCATGTAGTTTAATAGTATAAATATCTTAAAAATGTATTTGTTTAACCACCTCTAGTTTAGTTGAGTTCGACAAGGTAGCTCCCAAAGTCTAGTTATATAATAGTCAATGATCTATATCCTGCCAGATATATAATGGCAATGATTGGCTTCTACAGTATATATTTTATTTCATATCTGGTAGGGTGTGAATTATAATTATTATGTAACTAGACTTTGAAAAGACTACTTTGTTGAACTCTTTAGTTTTGTTGGCTTTTAAAAATTGTTTTCACTTTTATGATCTATTTTATTTAACTAGCTTGTGATTATTTCAATAATTTCTGTCACAGTAGATCTTTTATTAAAATCTTTATTTATATATTTTATAGCTAATTTAATAATAACAATCTGTTTCTAAACATTTTGGTTTAGATCTACTAATAATTCTTAAAACAAGATAAGATTATTATTAAACAGAATTCTATCAAATACTCTTTGTTTGGTTAAAATTTCTGTTGTGATAATTCTAAAGCTGTAAATATCTGATGTTAAGTATATAGCTGATCTATTAAAACCTCAGACATTATATATAATAAAATTCCACAAATTTTTCTATCCTTTGAAAGTCCAAAATCAGCAATATACACATCATGCAAGATACTTTTTTGCAAAACATTTTTACTGTATAAATTTTCATAAATGAGTTTTTGCAAACGAATTAGCTCAAGATTATTAATGTTACTCAGATGATTATTTAAAACTCTTAGCTCTGTTTTTGTATCTGCTTGTTATTTGTTTTAAATTTTTTTTTTAGCTCTTTGACAGTTTTGCTGGAGCTCAAATACAATACTTTATTTAAACAAACTTGGATGGAATAAATAATAACAGTATAACAATTGCAAGTTCGATATTATCTGGCTGCATCTAGCGTGTCTAAAAGTGACTTGTTACACTAATCTACATATAAGTTAGAAAACCTTGTTAGCTTGCCAAGAGCCTATTTCTTCACTTTTACTTTCTTTACTAAGAGCAAAAAAAAATAATGTTCTATATTTTCAATACTAGAATGTATATCAGAAAACAAGAAGTTTATATACAAAAAAAGAAACAAAACAAGAAATTGAAAATAATAAGAAATAAAAATAGAAAAAATGAGAATATAAAAAAAAAAAAAAACCAAAGAGATAAGCCCAAACAGGCTAAACAAGAAAACACTATCTATCGTGAAAAATAGCAGCTACTTCTATCAAGAAATAGCACAAAAATGAATATAAAAAAAAAGAGATGCACTATTATAACCTATGCCAAACAAGTATAAAAATTATATAACAAATACAATATTTGTATATCTCTACTATAAAGCTTTGCCTTAATGTTAGTATTGCTTTTTGATTAAGGATGGCATCAGCTTGAGCTAGCTCAGCTTGGCTTATAAAGCTGAGTCAGCAAGCTCAAGCTGGTTCATATAATATGTAACAAATTCGAATTTATCATGTGATAAATTGGATTAATGTGATAAAATCGAATTTATTATGTAATAAATTCAAATTAAGATGATAAATTCGAATTAATTATGTTATAAATTCAATTTTATCACATTGGCTCTGAGCCAGTTTGAGCTAGCTTGACGGCTCAGTTCAAAAGCCATAGCTAAGCTAGCTTATTATAAGTCGATGCCATCCCTATTTTCAACCATATGACTGACTTTAGAATATTTGGCCCAACCTAATTTGTATTTTAAGCAAAATACTACCACCATCTATAGACCTATATCTCAAGCCACCTGCTGTCACCATTAGAACTCAGGACCTGTTCAAATTCATAGTACCATATTCATTGAACATGTGGTTGTATCTACTCAGCTTTTCAAATTTGAGATTTAAACAATATTAATTCTTTGGAGAAGGTAAGCCAAATTTCCACTTTTTATCCAAAAAAAATTTTCAAAAATAGCAAGAGTTATAGAAAATAATTTTAAAGGTAAAGAGCAACCACTTGCAAAGCTTGTAAAGAGTGTGTTGAAAAATAAAAACTTTTGTTGTTCTCTTGTCTTTTTTGTTTAACTTTTAAGAAACATTGTCGATAGAAACCCTTCTCTTCAAAATATCATTTCTACCAAAATTTTTTATACAAAGGTATTTCCTGCTAGTTATCATGTATTAAAACACTTTTGGTTTATATGCCGAATATATAAAGAAGTTGAGAGAATGCAGTTATCCTCTACAAAAACCACCTTATCAGAATACAAAGCAACATTATCTCCAACAAAATTTTTATTTTTCTTTGGGCAGAAAATTTAGAACAAGTGATTATTGGAAAAAGTTGTTTGTTCTAATTATATGATAAAAGGATTAAAAAATTTATATAATATTTGTTATTGTTAGTAAATTACATGTTATTATATGAATGATAAGTTCTAATCCCGATTTTAAATTAGGCAGAATGCTATAATTATTCTATTCGGATTTGAGTAATATTTACTATTCAAGATTCAAAGCTATACCAGGTTGGTTAAAAGTCTCTAAACAGGGCTTTTTGCCATTTCTGCTAATAATATACAGTAAGTATTTGTATATATTATTTAGTGCTTAACAAAAAGATCTTATCAAATCGGAACTCTTTCTGACAATTACTATAACCAAAATCAGAGCAGAACTAAAATACAGCAAAAGTCATAATGAGACTAGATAAACTTGCAGTGAGTGATTAAAAAAGAATATTAGTTGTTGTAAGAGAAAGTTATTTTTTTAAAATACTAGACCTCAATAAAAAGTAAATAGGCTAGTTACTTTGAGGAAAGGTTTTTTGGCAAAGAAATTTTGGGAAAAACAGAAAAATTGGCTAGACTCCAAATGCAGATCCCTACTTGTGACATGTAAACAAACAACGTGACAAATGTACGAATTAGGATATCTAAAGTAAACAAATAAACAAAGAAGCGGTCACGTAAACAAACAAATCAAAAATAGAAGTCTAGATTGTTATACAAGAACTAGTAATACAGAATGGCCCGGGGACATTGAAAATATCAAAGAGTTATGCAAAGCTTGAGGAATACCAAGGCATGTTCAAAAGATCAGTAAATGAGCAGAATTTGATAGTAGAAAATTATAAATTAAACATCTTGTGTAAAGATAAAGAAATTGCAGCACTTATTGGTACAGAACCAGAAACGATGTGCATGCTCCAAAATATAATTAAACTTTATAGCTATTGTGAGTATCTGCGAGCAAGAGAAAGCAAACTAGTCAGTCAAGATAAAAGTATAGTTTCTGCATTAAAGAAACAGGACATTAAAAGTTTAATAGACTATGAAGTTGGTTGTGTTGATTATAGTATTAAAGAGATCCAGTCCAACAAGAAGTCAGAGTGTGTAGTTAAAGAAGATAGTAAGCAAATAAATAGACTTGAAGAAGCAGTTATAGTAATTTCAGAGAAGAGTAAGTAACAAGATAAAGATTTCAGTGAAAATAAGGGTAAAAGAGCCAAATTAAACCACGATAGTTCGGCAAAAGCTTTAAAAAAGCATGAAGAAATGGTAGTCGATAAACAAGATTCATTACTGCAAAAAGAAAGTTTATTTAGTGGACCGAGTATTAAAGATGGTGAGATGCAAGTTAACAAGCACCAGAATACAGTGATGGTAAAGCCGATACATATAATAGAAGTACTAGTTGAACCGGAAATAAGTGAAGAAATTGGTAGATCAACGAATAGTCAGTTAGCAGAACATCACGTGAATCTTGCACAGTTTGAAACCCATACAATATGGGATATACCTCTCAAAATACATTTTGCACAAGTACGCAAATGTCTTCATTTCTATGGTAAAACAAAATTTGTATAGTGGAAACTATGTGGCAAGAGTAAGGCACTTGAATTCTCAATTAAATTTTGAAGTAAAAAGAGAATAAGAGATTTTAAGAAGATATGGGCAATTCATTTCGAGGAAGGGAAAACATGCAGGGTAACACCTAGTAGTTTTGAAAGAGGAATACTTGAAGAAAGAGCATTGTTTAAGGCAGTAGTTAAGAATGTTCCAACAACAGCAGTTGAAATGCTGCTTCTACGTCAGTTGAGAGTAGTAAATGCAAAGGCAGTATACATTTCATATAATAGAAATCAGAATCAATGTCATACAGAAACAGTGTATTTTGGTTTACATGATAAATTAGAGACAGTATTAGTAAAAGAGGTGTATTATTTTGATGTTAAGCTGGAGTGAATTGATGTATGGAATAAAAGTAAAAGAGATATAGTTGAAGAAGAAATGAATGGTAATGTAGTTGAGCCTCAAGGTATCAAGATAGCGATGAGTAAAGTTAGAAAATAGAAGAGATAGCAAACAGCAGAGAGGGTGTTTAAGAGCAGCGCTGAGAGCAATAAAGAAAACAGTGACCCCAAGATTGAAGGATTGACAACAAAGTCAAAAGAGAAACGAGCCAAAGACTTAAATAAAAAGATTGATCTTGAGTTTAAGTTTAAAAGTATCTTTGATGAAATACTTGGTAGACTCGACAGAATTGAGAAAAGATATTTGGGGGCCTCAGGCTCCAATCACTCCTAAGGTTGCCATGGGCATGTCTAAAAGAACTAAGGGGCTACAAGATAATTTGTATGCCTAGCAAGGTAGTACCCTCAGTAGTGTTATGGGCAATAGAAGAACAGAGACAAATAGGATAAAAAAGTGTCGGGCCAGCATAGCATGCCACAACATTAATAGTATAAGAGGCAACAAAATTAAATTGAAGGCAATTGCAGAGTGGGCAAACAAAAACGAGGTCGATTTATTGGGTTTAGTTAAGACAAATTCGAGTGAAAGAGATTTAAAATTTAGGTTAAATAAGATAAATATGAAGGGTCTTTGGTCTCAATATGAAGTAACAAAAAAAAAAGATTCAGGCGTTGGTTTACTAGTTGGTCTATGGTGGGAAAAACATTTGGAACAGGTTTTTAGATTTGAGGAGTATATAATTAAGGCCTAGTTTTACTTTAAACAGACAGTGATAGTAGTTATAGTAGTCTATTTGCTACTGTTACAGAGTAGTAGCCTTCTTAATTTACTCTATAACGATGACACGGCACAGGGAATCCTTTCGTAGGTATATGCG
>CAJVPY010003481.1:0-14039 GCA_910591965.1 Dentiscutata erythropus
GTGTGGGACATGGACCACTCTGTTAGGTTTACCTCGTGGATAGATTAGCCTCATTGGGGTTAGTAAGTCCTAAGGTGTGTGCAAAATCAGATTAGGCAATAGTAAACTACCTGTGTATAGTAAGCTACACCTCAGGTTAGGTAGTATCCATTGGTTTGGAAGTAGGTTATAGTCAGAGGGTTTAAATGGGTACCCCCTAGTTGGGGTACAGATATGGCAGATAGTATAGAACCTTTGGGCGGACTACTTAAATTAGGCACTCAAAAGGTGCACGTGTGGCTATATGTATCCTTACTGTAATTAAAAAATATAACTATCTAATAAAACGTTCCCTGGCCAAAGAGGTCACCTTAATATCTTATAAAAAAAATAATAATAATATAATTATATCAAGCTACATATGTACTTTTGGTGCCTAATTTAAGTAGTTTGCTTAAAGCATTAGTACTATGCTAAGGGTTTTACACTATCTGCTATACCTGTATTTAACTATAGAGTTATCTATTTAAACTATCTGATTCTAACTATTACTGCTAGCCCTTTAATCTAGAGTTTTCTTACTATATAGAAGTAGATTTTGGTATCATCTATATAGATTTTGTATTTTACTTAGGACTTATCAACTTAAGCTAGTTTATCCTCAAGGTAAACCTAACAGAGTGATATATATTCTATATATATATATTCACTTATATTTTTTTCTAATTAGTACATATTGACCTGCTATTCCATATGCATATCTCATGCCACCTTTTGAAGTACTGCTATTTTTATAAATATTTCTTAAGCACCAACTTTTCAAATTAGATACTTATTATGTACTTATTTGCTCTTATTTAGTTTACAACAACTCTGATATCTATATTTAGACTGTCTTTTTATTAGAATTCCTTATTAGTCTCTTTTTTATTTCTAGCCAACAACCTGAAAGGGTTAGTCTACCCAAGCTTTAGATGCCTCATGATCACTCTTCTCTTGGTCTATACTTTTGAAGTATATATCCTTTTTCTTTGGTGTATCAACTCAATTGTTTAGCTAGTGTGTCCCTTATTTAAAAACCTGATCACTTGGTTCTCCAATTCCAGACCCTAGTTCAAATTCAGCCTTTTTGTATTACTATCAAATATTATTGCTACTTTCAAATTTAGAACTTCCCAAATAGATTTTCAGTTATTCTTGTTTTCTAAATTTATTGTGCCAAAGCTTCTATAACTAGATAGTGTAACCAATATTACAAGTTTGATTCTAGATTCAACTAATAATTAATAACTATCAACTATAGTATAGCTATTTTTTTGAAATCATTGTCTATAGGATTTGAACTCTAGATCTGCCACTTGGAGAGAGTGACAATTAGACTACTACACTAAGTCACTATATTTCATTTAATAGTTTTTTTTTTTAAATATAAATTTTTATTTTTTTATTTAAGTGATTTATTTTTTAATAGCTTATTTTATTTAAATATAAAAAATAATTTAGCATAATGAGAATATGAAAGTTTTTAAAGAAAAAAGAAGTTGTTAGAAAGGAAGTTATTGGAAAAAGAGGAAGAGAAAATTGTTAGAAAGGAGAGTTATCAAAATAGTTGTATTAGAGAAATAATTGTTAGAGAATTGGTTATTTGAAAAGTGCAATCACACTAGTTTGTTTATACTAAATTAAGGGTAGGGTGAACGTCGATTATTTTTACTAGTGATTATGTTACTAATTTTTTTACAATAACATTTAATTGAAATCAGGTGATGATCATATGATATTTATATTGTGTAACTTAGGCAAATTTTGATCAACCTAGAAAGAATTAATGATATATGCAAGTATATTTTCTTTAAATAATACAGGAGTTCAAATTATTATAATTAGAATTAGAAGGGTCTAATCTATCTACCCTAAAACTTTTATGAAACTCGGTTACATTTTTAAAAACTTTTATATGTAACATGTGTTCAATTTTTGTGTAATATTTTTTTGGTTAATCTACTTATATAAGAAATGATCTACGTTCACCCTACCCTTAAGTATAAGACAAATTTGTTTTATATTTTATATATAAATATAGTTTTAAAAACTTTCAAAATTTTGATATAGTTTTAGAATTTCAATATAGTTTTGGGGTTTGAATTTTAGTTTCAGAAGAGTATTAAAGTTTTAGTTTCAGTCATTAGTCCAAAGTAGTTTTGGATAGCATAGTTACAATTAAATTTAATAGTTATAATGTAATTACTATGTCGTTATTGTATATTAAGATATTTAAGTTTTTACAAAGTATTTTATACTTCAAAAATAAGTATTTTTTTTGAAAATTGTTTAAAGCAAAGCAAATTACATGTTATTTAACCAATCAAATTATAGATTTTGATAATTGCTAATAAAGCAAACCAAGAAAAAAAACAAAAAACTTAAAAATATAAAAAATAATAGTTTGAATATATTAAGCAAAATAATAAAAAAGCAATTTTGTATATATATAATAATTTTTATCTAAAAAATTATTTAATAAAACATATGTTATAAAAAGAAAAAATCTAAATAGTACTCCTATACACTTTGTACTCTCTAGCAAAATTTAGTCTGTAATAAGAATTAAAATTAAATTAAATTTAAAAATTAAATTCAAAATTGTATAAAATTGCAAATATTTTTGCTTAGTTGAACAACAGAGATTACTTTAGTAAAATTTTGAGATATTAGCAATTTTATAATTAAGCCTGCAATAAAAATTAGGATTAGATAATCTAGTTGTTACTTTCTCCAAGTAGCAGGTCTAGAGTTTAAATTCCATAGTCAACGATTTTGAAAAATAGGCCTGTAGTACAGTAATCTGTATAATATGATCAGATTTTGAATTGAGGATCTATAACTCGAGTTGCACCAGGGAGTAATTTTGGGAGATCTGCTGGCATTTGTACAACTGGGAAAACCCAGGAACTTAAAGCAATGCAAACTGGTTTAGGGCGGTGCAAATACTCAATAAGTCTATAATCGTGTAAATCTTGAAGATTGCTTTTACCATACAGGAAGCCCATTTGGGAAGTCCCGAGTTGGGAGTAGCAGTAATCTTTGACAGTACTATATGATAGCTAAATTTAAACTGAGGCCAAGATTGGTGAACTAAGCGACCAGATCCTTTAGTAGGAGAATATACTAGCTAAACCACTAGGTATTAGATGTACTGGAAGAAAAAAGCATATGCTCTGAAAGTATAAACCAAGGGGAGGACATCCTTTAGGCACTTAAAGCCTGAGCAGATTGACTTTTCTGGGTTGCTAGCTGGAAGTAAGGAAGAGACCAATTAAGAATCCAGGTAAGAAGATAGTTAAATTGGAATATTGGGGTTGTTGTAAACCTTGCAAGAGCAGGAGTACATAATAGATAACTAATTAGGAAGGTTGTAGTTTGAGATACGGATCAGGTTATGATAGCACCCCAAAAGTTGGCTTGAGATATGAACCTGGTAGCGGCAACACAACATGTACTAGTTAGAAAGAAGTTACCAAACATGCAGGTAAATAAATCTGTGGAATGTGTACCACACTGTTAGGTTTATTACAAGAATAAATGCCTTCTATTGTTGGCAAAGTCTTAGTGTCTTAAACAGTAAATTGTCACCATAAAAAGGGACATATTAAAAGGAAATATGTAGTACTGGTAAAAGCCAGAAAGTTTAATTAGATAGCTTTCTAGTTAGGCTATAAATATGATATCTAGTGTAAAACCCCTAGTATAGCACTAATGCTTTGGGTAGACTACTTAATTAAGCAATCAAAAGTTGTATGTGTAACTAGTTGTACTTTCGTAATACTGATATAACATGTGTCAAGGTCTTCAGATATTGACTACCTGCTTGAACTAATAAAGTGCCAGGGACTATAAGTGGTCATCTTAATATCTAAAAAAAAAAAAAGAATTAGAATTAGGTTAGAGTTAGGCTAGAGTTAGGTTAAAGTTAGATTAGAGTTAGAGTTTAGGTTTAGAGTAGTGTAAAATTGTAAGAAGACCATTTTTGCTTAGTTATATAACAGGATCACTTTAGTAAAATTTTGAGATATTAGCAATTTTATGATAGAAAGCACAAAGTATATGGAGCACTAACTAGTTCAGTCCTATTAGAATTTACTTTATTTTAAATATTTTTCTTTTTTAACAAAAAAGTTATACAAAAATTATAAAAGTAATTTATTTTTAATATATCAAATTTTTACTATAAATATATTTTGATGTGCTAAACAAAATTGTTTTATAAAACAAGATCAATTGTCTTAGTAAAATTTTGACTTCTATATATAGCAACTGTTAGAGGTTGGATTCTTTGAATATCCATCATAGTTATTCAGTAAATATTCGCGGGTTTTGATGTTTACGAATAGCATTGAATGAATATCTGAATTATGAATAGATACCTATCTATTATAACAACCATGAATATTCACAACAAATATTTACGCAAATATTCATGAATTACAAACCCTCAACTATCCATGAATTTTGTGTAACCGAATATTGAATATTCGATGAATATCCATTTTAAACCTAAATATTCATGGATCCAACCTCTAGCAACTGTTAATAATTTTTTAAATTTTTCTAAAAAAATCAAAGAGATAGCTTATTTTTGATAATAATAACAATAGCAATAATAATAAATCTAATTGTTTTTTTAGCATTAATATTGATAATAATATTAATTCAAATCAAATTGTACATGCTTTATTTAAAGAATTATAACAAACAATTGTTAAAAACAATCTTTAATACAGTTTTTTGTAGATATTCGAATTTTTACAAACCTTTAATTAAAGATATTTCGACACCATCTAATCAAATTTGATGACCTTTTTTTTTAATTAAAAAATCACCAGAATTCGAATAAAAAAAAAGGTTTATTGGATTTGGTCAGCTATATATTGAAATTTTTATAACAATAATTGAAACAAATTTCTACTTGATATTCAAATTTTTACAAATCTTTGATCGAAGATACTGTATCTCGACACCCACCTAACCAAAATTTGATAATAATATTTTTTTTCAATTGTAGGAATCACCAGAATTTGAAAAAAAATCATTAAATTTTGGCTAGCTAGAAGAAATATCTTGATCAAAGTTTAAAAACAGTCTTTTATTTAATAGACGTCGATCAAAGTTAACAGGGTGTGGCATTATCAAAAAGGGTTTGAAAATATATAATTAGTCATATATAGTTAGAAAATAATCTGTAGAAAAAAAACTTGCAATAAGGATGACGCTTAAATTACAGTAAGTGTTAGGAATACAATTTTGCATATACTTAGGTTTTGTAAATAGGCTACGTATTCGGTGCATTCGTCGTATATCAGGAGAAAAAGAATTTAAAATGAAAGTATGTCTTACGAAGACATACAAAGAATATTTACTTTGGATTATAATAGTTCCTATTTCCTAATCTACCATATCCCGTAATATCAAGCTGGATGCTTTTCTTTTGTAACACTGGCTAGGTAATTAATCAAGAATCATCAATAATTATTGTGTGAAACTGATATATAAGTACACGCCAGGGCTCGCCTCTTATTCCCGCCGCTGCGGGAAATAAATAGTACTTAAAATACATTCAAATTTTAATTTTCACGTGAAAATATTTATGTTATTTATACAAGTTTTATTGGGAAAAATGCTCTTATAGGTATGACGCATAATAATGGGTACTCCAAATACAATGTTATTGCGAAAGTTAAATTTTAATCAAGCAATGTGCACTTACGACATACGGAAGGTTGATTGTAATAAAGGAATCTTTATTTATTATATTATCGTTAAACACGTATAAGATGTGTCTATCTTTTTTTGCTAAAAGAGGATAATATAATTGTTTATACAGTACCGATAAATATGAGTAATTGTATATTACTTTTTACTTTTTTTTTGCAATCACGATCATAATTGGATTTAATCAAAGATATCACCAACTCCGACCATAACTACATTGAAAAAAAAATCAAAATAAAAAGTATATATTGCGACAAATTAATATAAATAGTGACAATTTTAATAGTTTACGTCAATTTCTTGCACTAAAAAAAAATGCTTCCAAAGTGGAATCCAAGATATCAAAATAATAAACGAGTCCAAGGAAAATTCAACTCTGGATTTCACTCTCGATATCAGAGAAATCGATTTAATTATTCTTCATATCAAGATGACCTGTATGAGCAATCACCCGAAATTATCAATAATAATATTCCTAGAGCAAACGTTGCATCAACATTTCATCAGATGGATCCAAGTATATCAAGTTCGTCGAAAAATTACGGAATTCAAAGCAACGCGTATAACTTTTCGCACGATAATATAAATCAATCAATGGACAACACTCAACCCAATCCAATAAGTGGGTTGCGCAAAGTTTCTGAACTGCGTATCCTTTGACTTTTTGCTCTGGTTTCATTAAATTTTATACAAATTATAAGTATCTCTTTAACAAGCCTTTATTTAGCTGACCGGTTTAGATCGTTATTTCCCTTTGGCGTCTTCAACAGCATTCAATCACAATGTATTGATACCGTAAGTCTAGTATTTAGTTTTGTGTTGATCATTAATCGTTATTGCATTTTGAGTTTATTTCAAATTAATAGGCCTTATACGGGAATGAAGATCTTGTTGTAATCGGTATTATAATTATTAATATTTTATAAAATTTATTTTATCTAATGAAATATGTCGACTTATTACATTAGCTCCAACTGGATCTGGTAAAACTGTTGTATTTGAACTTGCAATGATCAATGTACTCATGAATGATAATGATCATGCAAGGATGGTGTATATAGCACCAACTAAGGTACCTAATAATTGCATGAAATTCTGAAATTCAATATTTATACCCTTTTACTAATTAATATCCATTTGTAAATGTAAGGCAATTTGTTCAGAACGGGCACAGGATTGGTCTCGCAAATTTCAGCATATTGGAATCACATGTATATGCCATCTGGATTTCTATATATTAAGTGAATATAATATTTATTTATAAATGTTTTTATTTTAGGCGGGGAGTTGACCGGAGACACGAACACGGCAAATATTGCCGATATTAAAAAAAGCAACATTATGTTCGTCATTATTTTTATGTAAAAAAATTTTTTTATCGCTTTAATTTTTTTTTTTTTATTAACGAACGCGTAAATTATTTTAACGAAATCATAAAGTGTTACAACGCCTGAAAAATGGGAATCAGTAACGCGTCAATGGTAACAGAATTATCTTTATTTAATGCTCAATTATTCCTGTTCTTTACTAATGAGATTATTATCAGGGTTGATATCAAGAATTTGTTATCGATGCTTAAGCTATTCATGGTACAATTATTATAATTACTGTATCTCAGTTCGGTAATGCTATGTTCAATTTATTTATTAAATAAATACATTAGATTGACGAGGTTCATATATTGCACGAAGATAGAGGTGCCATTCTTGAGGCTGTTGTAAAGTGTCATTCATTCTGCTTCATATTTCCGATAAAAAAAAAATAACCGTAATAAAAGCAATTTTTATTTTTAGGTTAGCAGGATGAAACTCATGGGAACTAATAGCCGATTTATCGCAATTTCTGCAACTGTGCCTAATATTGAAGATGTTGCATCTTGGATCAATCTTGGTTTTCAAAATGATAATAAATTTCCTCAAAATAATGGTATTTTCTGCATTTTTCTTATAAAATATAAATATTCAATTACAAATGCTCAAAGTTAATATATTATTTATTAATAAATTTATAACGGGCAAAAGTCAAAATTCTACAATTTGGAGAGGAGTATCGACCTGTACGACTCTCTCGTCAAGTGTTATCTTATCCAACGGATGGAAATGTATTCAAATTTGATAAAACATTGAACGACAAGTATGTATCATCTTATTTATGTTCATATATGAGCCACCGAATTGTGTACTAATCGTGTTTCTAGACTTCTTGACATAATTCAACAATATTCTAACGGAAAGCCCACAATGGTGGTCAGTTGTATACACATTTCAAAGGCTTCGTTAATAATATGACTTGCCGATTTTCACGTTAAATAATAATCTTGCTGAATAGTTCTGTACCACGAGAAAGTCTACAGAAGATGCGTGTCAAACCATTGTTAAACAACTCAAAAACATGCGCAAGGATCTACCGTGGAACATCAGGCCGGTGTAAGCATCGAGGTGTCTTCGTTGCTTTGATTTTGTTTACTTCGTTCTCAATTTAATCCGACATTTTAGTGAAATGACGTTTCACGACAAACATTTACCAGGTATTCGTAACTTGCTTGATTAGACTGTTATTTTCTTTTTGTAATAAAAATTAATCAAATACTTATAAAATTTTTAGAATTCATAAAATATGGTGTTGTTTTTCATCATGCTGGACTTCATATGCAAGATCGAAAAAATATTGAATCGATGTTTTTACAAGGCGCAGTGCATGTTATATGTAAGTGTTGAGTGATTATTAGAAGTCAATGCTGGCAACAGAGTTATTACACAAAATTACTGATAACCGGCGTTTATCAGGTGCAACATCGACATTAGCTATTGGGGTTTGTTTTTAAATTTCTTTATATTGTTTAACACGTTAATAATTGTTATTCAAGTAATTTTTATTACCAATAGGTGAACTTACCAGCTCATTTAGTTATAATAAAATCAACTATGGCTTACAAAAATGGCAGTTTCACAGAATATTCTGATTCAGAGATTAAACAAATGCTTGGTCGCGCTGTAAGTATCGTATCTTCGATATATATATTTATCGGTAAATGGTGCCTTTTTAATTTTGTCGTTTTTAGGGTCGACCACAATTCGATGATAGTGGAGTAGGTAAGGAAAAAATGCAATAAAAAATTGACAAGCTGGAAATTATCGGTTTAAACCATTTATATTTAGCGGTTATAATGACAAGCCACAATATGAAGCAAAAATATGAAGAATTGGTAACTGGAATTAAAGATAGACTTGAGAGCAGGTAATTTATACTTGCCTTCTTTTGACAGTACTTTTACCCAACTTTCACTAGTCCTTTAATTCACTATTTTACTTGAAAATAGCTTGCATGAAACACTTCACGAACATTTAAATTCTGAAATATGCCTTGGAACTATAGATCACGTGAACTACGCAATGAAATGGTATATGGGATTTGATTTTCGATTGTTATTATTTTGCCAAATCTATGATTCACTATTTAATAATAAATAGGCTCAAAACGACCTTTTTATACGTGAGGATGAAGTCAAACCCTCAACGATATGATCCAGGATTCAAAGAAGGTCAAAATTGGGAAAGAAGGCTTGAAGGAAAGTTTCAAATTCATTAGTATAAACAATAGATGCAATATAGTGAATTGATTTTTTTCCTTGGGTATAGAAATTTGCATGAATGATATGAGAAATCTTGAAATATCCGAAATGATCATGATTAACAATGATAATATCAGGCCGACTAGTGAGCAAACATAATTATGAATTCTTTTTATCCTTAATTGACTTTTTTTTTGACTAATTAAACACTGAAAAATAAGAAATTGGCGAAACAATGGCAAAGTATCATATAAAATATTTGACAATGCAACGCATATTATCCTTATTTTCATGGCACCAAAAGAACTCTACATCGTCAAAAGAAGAAATTATAAAAACTTGCGTATGTGTATATGTATAAAGTTTTTTTTTAGATAGCCTTTTTCACTTACAAAGTAATTTCCTTCACTATGACGCGATACAAAAGTTACAGAAATTATCGCAAGCAGAAGAATTCAATGAAGTAAAATTGCATCGGCATGAAAAACTGGTATGATAAATCCTTAAACTATAATAATTCATGTTGCCTTATTTTCTAAAATGGCAATATTGTTTAGGCGTTGAATAAGCTAAATCAACACGCGGATATCAAATTTCCCCTTTCCGGAAAAGTGAAGGATACCAAAGAAAAAGTTTTTATCATGATCCAAGTATGTACGTTAAAGTGTATGATAAAATCTTTGTAAATTAAAACTTCCTTCAAAAGCTATTACCAGATCGTATTAGGAAATGTGCCTTTAGAGGATTCATCAACACGCGTACAATTCAATACGGAGTCAAGAGTCATCATTCAGCATAGCCATCGTATACTGAAATGTAAAGTATTATTCATATACTGTGTTTTTTTTTTTTTACATTAAATAAAAATTTCATTACCTATATTTTTGTATACAAACTTCAGGTCTCGTTGAGTTAGCAGCATATAAAGAGAATGTCACGATTTTGAAAATTGCAATGGATTTGTAAGTCTTAAATCTTATTACGTGTATTCTGGATTAACGCATCCTTAATACTTTATAAATATCACAAGAGCGAGATGTATGAAGTCAAAAATGTGGAATGATTCCCCGTTACTGCTAAAACAACTAGATGGCATTGGTATGTTTTAAATCAAAGTAATCATGTTGTAATGTACGCAAATTGATAGCCACTTATATCACAAATAGGAGAACAATACGCGAAAAAACTTGCAGATGCTGGAGTTACAAATTTTGAACAGTTAAAAGAATGTGAACCATGGAAAATTGAAACTGTTAGTAGTTATTTAAAATTTTGGAGGAGATTTAGCTCAAATATTGATAATCTTATTAATATTGTAGGCTTGTAATCGATATCCACCATTCGGACATAATGTAAAAGCAGGTCACATGAGATGCTTCTTTTGCTTGTTTAATTTTACAAATAAGAAAATTTATGTAGGTTCACGAAACGGTTTCGACCTTACCAAGTCTTAAGCTCGATATTGAACGTGTAATTATCTTACATAATAATTCAAATCTTTTTATCTTATTTCGTAATGACAACTTTCTACGTTCATTCGAGGATAGGGATTCTCTAACTCACCAGAATATCAAGTATATGTTGTGAATATTTGCCTGAACAACAATGAGAAAGTATCCATAAAGCGTAATGGAATAAATTTAAATGCTGCATTTATAGCTGCTACAGATGATTTATTAATAGAATTTCGTCAAGTGCCGTAAGTAACATTCCATATTATTTTTTATAGCTTTACATAATACTATTTACCAAGTTCAATAACAATAGGTTATGGAAAATTCAACAAGGATTAAAATTTCATTTCAAATCAAATATTCAAACGAATCAATTGATCACTTGTTCCGTTCTACCGGAGGAATTTAGTGAGTACAAGGATTTTGTTGAAAACCAGGTTACTGAATCGCATGGCGTCAAGATTCGTATTTATATGAACTATATAAATTGACTAGTCGGATTGGATATCCACAAAACAATTATACCAAATATTCAACCTGCGGATGTGTGTAATAATATTCTTATTGCACCCACGGAAAAATCCCAGAAGTTCGAAATCAACAAGGTACTGCTCCGTTTGTAAAATTAGACATAAAAATAAAAAAATATTTAAGCATATTAAAAATAATATGAAATTTGTTAAAAAAAAGACGAATTGTGTACAACACCATAAACAGCAGGGCTTTATCGAAAGTAATGAGGTAAAGTATAGTGTTGTGAATGACACCACTTAAATATTCACAGCTTCTTCAAATTCAGATAACCACTATTCCCTTACAAACATCCAATACGAAGGAAAAGCAACATGATAGCACTATTAAAAGTCCAAAGTTACTACCTAACGGTCGAGTAAAATGCAATCATGCTTGTAAAGACAAGCAAAAGTATTTTGAAGTATTTTGTTGTATTGTTGATTGTTATGTATAAATCAATTTTAACCCGATTTAAGAATAGATGTGCGCATGAATGTTGCAAAATTGGGTGCAGACGTGCACCAAAGAAGCGAAAGAATAATATAATTTCTTCACCAACATTTTCATACAATAAACAATTTACCATTGACGAACCATCACCTAAGACAAGGAAAACTCAAGCCACAGATACACAACAAATAGGTTTTGAATTAGAACAGCAGGCATATCAAGATACGGGTGGATCTGGATGGAAAATAAATTTGAACTTGTCGGACGATGATGACGATAACTTAATGGACTTGCAAGAACTTGAAAAGCGGCTTTTAGGTACATCTATAAATAGCGGTGAAATTACTCTTCTTAATAAAAGTTTTTGTTGAAATTATTTGATGGTGAAATTGGTGAAATTAGTTTTTCAATATTAAAAATTAACCGAAACTAATCAAATAAAATAATTATTTGATACTTAATTTAATAGAAATATTAAAAATATTGAAGTTATTGTTGAAATTAAAAAATTGAACATGAATTTCACCCCATCTACAGGTACATCCGATCAAGTTATGTCTAATCATAATGAAGTATCGATTACTAGAAGTCCAGGTTATTCTTATCCGACGCTTGACGAAGAAATAAAATCGCAACCAGCTACTCACGATGAATATGATTTGTCATATCAATCATGGCTCGAAACTTGGGATATAAATGAGTTAGATTTTATTTCAAAAGTGGACTTAGACGATGATAAATTTTCTGAAGAAATGACAATTGAAGACAAGAAAAATATGGCCGGTGTAGAAACAGAAAATCGATCAACCAAAAATAAGACATATGATATGTTGGAAATCAACCTAACTTCCGATACTGATCTCGAAATTTCATGCGGGGGTAAGGATGAAATGAATTATAAGACTTTCACTGAAGCATTAGGAGTTTTCGATTACATACTTCAAACTATTATTTAAAAGTCATTAAACATGTTGAAATAAGATTATCTGTTAGAATAATAATATTAGTTATTGTATAGTATGTTAAAGTTCATAATAGAAGCTGCAATCACTTGACTTTTTAATAATTAAGTTTTAGCATTGGTGGCATATAGGTGAAAAATTCATTTTCATAGGTTTTAATCGGGTTAACATATGAAAATAAAACCGGTTTCGAACTCTACAAATTAAAATAAATAAATTGAAGTTAGTTTGTTGTGCTATATAGCTATTATTTAGATATATTTAGAATACAACTATTCAAATAGTACAATACGGGACAGCTAAAGATATTCACATTTATGTATAAAATATAAAATGCTTATAACTCAGAAACAATTAACTTTAGAAAAAATCTGGTTTACAAATTTGTTGTTTTTAGTCCAAGCTACAATTCTGTTAGAATAGATTTTTATTTTTATTATAAAATTAAAAAATTTTTAGAAATTATGTAATCAAAAATTTGATATTTATTATATAAAAATTTATTATACAAAAAGTTAGCCAATTACAGTAAGACCTCTCTAAGTGCATATTCTCTAAATGCATAATCTTTCTAAATGCATGCCTTTTTTTTTTTTTTTTTTTTTAATTCTTTGACAGTCTTGTTGGTGCTCAAATACAAATTATATTACTATTAGACTAAAAACAAAGTTTAAAAATTTCTAATAATATCTATTTAAAAATTGCAAGCCCGGCATCACCCAGCTACATCATGTGCACCCAGATGCGACTTGTTGCACCAACCCACATGTGGGTTGGAAGACCTTGTCAGCTCTATCAAGAACTAAAAAATACATAGCTTTATTTGACCTCAACTTATATAATACATATAAACTTTTACCTTCTTAAATGCAATATCTCTAAATGCAAGATTTTTGGCCATCTCTCAGCTATGTATTTAGAGAGGTCTAACTATATATTTAATTATATAATTTCAAATCTAGGTGAGCCTTGACCACTCTAGTGGGTTTAGATTGCAGATAAATAATTAGTCTAAGCATCAAACCTCTCTAAATGCAATGTATACAGACTAGTCACAATTGTGCATTTAGAAAGAGCCAATCAAATTGCAGCTTTTAATATTTAATCTGCAGGCTTGTATAATACAACTTGAATACTGAATTCTGATTGGCTATATGCATTTAGAGAGATTAGTATAATATAGAAAATCTTTTGAGTAAATGTGTATTTACAGAATATAAAATATATCTCCTAAATTATTTTGCAGCCAAATTTGTCTGCAAATTTTTTTAAATTTTAAATTTTTCTAATAAAATTTTAAATATTAATTTTAGCTATATATTTTCTAAGTAAAATATTTAA